>CACVCL010017458.1:0-161410 GCA_902729485.2 Mus minutoides
GGCACAGGCCCTCACTTCTGATAAGCATCAGAGCTCAAAAGGGCCCACAGTACCTTGGCTTTGGGTCCCTGTCTTTGCAATGGCTGCCTTAATAGGCCCCTCATGGTGCTTAATGGGGTCAACCTGGGCGTCTGCACCCTCAGAGCCTTTCTCCCCATCTGGACTTGACCTCGCCCATGCCGAGGTTACCCATCCACCTATGGTACATTTACATGGTCGGATTACTCTCACAATCCCCCACACTCCTGGGTTTCCCTGGCATTCCTGTAGCCCCCCCCCCCTCTCAATCACTTGCTCTATCCCGGCTCTTCCCTTCAGCCTTATCCCCACCCCACCCTACCCCCAGGGAAAGCAGATGAGAAAACCACAATATCTGTGGGACCCAGGACCCCCTACCAAAGACTTTTCGGGCTCTTGAATACAATGCTTCTCAGCACACAGGATTGGAAACTCTGGTTTGCCAGCACAGGCACTGGCCTTGGAGAACAAACAGGGGAAAACAAATAAAGGGTCATGCCCCGCCTCCGCCAGTGGACATCACCGGAGTAGCCATTCCTGGACACAAATATAAGTCATTCCCTTGACTCCACGAGGACATGTTTCTCTTTTACGTTTCTGTATTTTTAGTTCCCATTTAAATATGTTAGAGACCTTTATGACACTTTTAAACGAAGTGTTTTTAAGGGTCTCCCTTCCCCACCCCCAACCCCCACATCCTCCCCCTCCTGCGGCTCAGTTCTTCCCTTGGAGCCCCACCCCCTGGCTCTTTTCCTATGCTCTCCCCACACTTCCTCATCATCTCTCTCTCTCTCTCCCTCTCTCTCTCTCTCTCTCTCTGCTTCCTAGACACCGAGGCTTTTCCTAAATGCTAGGTGTTACCTACCCTACACCCACATGCACATGTTATAGGTGAGAGTTTTCATAGGATGGAAAATATGCTGGTTCTGTGTATTTATTTATTCATAGTTACAAAGTCCCCTTGGAGCAATATTACTCTTTCCAAATTCATCCCTTTCCCAGGAAAGTTCTTTGTTCTTCTTAGTAGCAGCTGTGTACTAGTCCATTACATATGTGTACCAGATTTTCATTACCTATTTATTAATCAACTGATGTACATCTAGGCTGGCTCCACTCCCTATCTCTTAGGAACGCAGCAGTAATACAGATGTGTAAGTGTCACCGTGGTCAGATGTGAAGTCCTCAGGAGAATGCTTAGGTGTGGCACAGGTGGGTCACATGGTTCTACTCTCTCTCTCTCTCTGTCTCTCTCTCTCTCTCTCTCTGAGAAATCTACATTTCCATTCCTGGTAGCAATAATTTAAGGGTTCCTCTTTCCTGACATGGACCCCTCTTTTTGACTCCTGTCAATATCCTGGAACAGCTCCCTTGGGGAACAAATGGAACTGGATGAAAGACAGGCCAGAGGGGAGTTCTGGAAGCAACTGTCCGTTTCAGTGTGTCAGGTGTCCCAGTTAGAAAGGCAGGAAGTGTGTGTTCTGCCCAGCTGGGGAGACAGCTGCCAGATGAAGACACTTGATTCAGACTCCAGTACATAGAATGTGCTTCCAGGTGACCTCTGACCTGGAGATTCCCTGGCAACCAGGTGATAAAGATCAAGACAGGTCTCCAGGATCCTCTGATGGGAACCCCACCCCTATAGAAGCCTGATTCTCATCTGGAACTCACAGAGTCATAGAAATGTCTACAAAATGAGCAAGGCCACTATCCAAAACTTTGTAGAAAGTTTTGTACTAATAAGACATTCTACTATATTTCATATATATTTCAGAGAGCAGAGGTGGTGTCATGGTTTGTATATGCTCAGCCCAGGGAATAACATTATTAGGAGGTGTAGCCTTGTTAGAGTAGGTATGGCCTTGTTGGAGTGTGTGTGGCCATGTTGGAGTAGGTGGGGCCTTGTTGGAGTGTGTCACTGTGGGCGTGAGCTTTAAGACTCTTACCCTAGGTGCCTAAAAGCCAGTGTTCTACTAGCAGCCTTCAGATGAAGATGTAGAACTCTCAGCTCCTCCTGCACCATGCCTGCCTGGATGCTGCCATGCTTCCACCTTGATGATAATGGGCTGAACCTATGAACCTGTAAGCCAGCCCCAATTAAATGTCATCCTTTGTAAGAGTTGCCTTGGTCATGGTGTCTGTTCACAGCAGTAAAACTCTAAGATAGGTGGTGTTTTTCATTTCTGTAGCAAATAAGACATCTCTATGCAAAAGGGACAGATGATCAAATGAAACCAACAGCCAGAGACAGAGAGTGACATGTAAGGAGCCCAAGAGGGGAGAGCCAGAGAAGGAAGATAATCCCACAGGAACCAGGAAGGGAACCAGGAAACCAAAGGAGAGCATCAGCCGCTGCCTCACCTGCTCCCCAGGACCGACCACAGGGGGATGGCTGCTGATTTTAAAGGAAATACCAATGCAAAGGAGACTAGGCATGAGAAGATTCGACAGAGAGCCAGCCAGCATTATTGAAGGGAATGGGACAGAAATGCTAATCAAGACATAGGAGGGGGGGACCTCTTATGTCCTAAGTCTGCAAGTCCTGAAGAACATTCAGTGATGGTGACTGGGAGAGGCAGGGGGATAGCATTCAGTGATGGTGACTGGGAGAGGCAGGGGGATAGCATTCAGTGATGGTGACTGGGAGAGGCAGGGGAGGAGATATTAAAACACAATATACGAAGAAACGAATGCTGGGCTGGGCAGACAGCTCCTTAGACACAGCACTTGTGGGGCAAACTCAAGGATATGGCTTTGGATCCTTAGAACCCATGTAAAGCCAGGTTCCAGGTGTGGTGGAACCCCAGTTCCATGAGGTAAAGGGAGAGGCAGAGGAATCCCAGGGCTCGCCGCACGACCTGTGTAGCCAAAACTAAGAAACCCTGTCTCAGACAGTAAGGTAATGGACCAAGCCACTCAACAGTGACCGCTGGCAACCGCACTCATATGGTTCACATACTTACACACACAAATAAATGTAAATTTATACTCAAGAAGGCAGCGTAAGAAGGTGTCCTCATGTGCTTTCTGCCGCTGTGATAAACACCATGACCAAAATCAACTTTGAGGAAGAAAGGCCTTCCTTCATCTTCCAGCTCCCAGGTGGCAACCCACTATATAAGCACTGGGCTTTTCCACGCCCTCCTCTGCCTTGAAATAATGCTAGGCATAGAGACCTGGTGTGTATGTGTGTGTATGTATATGAGTGTGTATGTGTGTGTGTGTGTGTGTGTGTGTGTGTGTGTGTGTGTGTGTGTATATATATATATATATATATATATATATATATATATATATATATATATATATATATATATATTTTTTTTTTTTTTTTGGTTTTTCGAGACAGGGTTTCTCTGTATAGCCCTGGCTTTCCTGGAACTCACTTTGTAGACCAGCTGGCCTCAAACTCAGAAATCCAGCTGCCTCTGCCTCCAAGTGCTGGGATTAAAGGCGTGTGCCACCACGCCCGGCAAGACCTGGTATATTTATTAGTGAGCCTCTTGCATTATAGCTGGGCAGGCTTCTCACCTATTCTAACCCTACTGGGGTGGCCTGGCCTATTTTCCTACCCATGTGGCACTTTACCTACCACATTAGTCTTGTCCTGCCTGTTCCTGCTCCATCTGTCTCCTCATGACAACTACCTCGTTCACCTCATGGGGAATCTCTCTCTCTCTCTGGGTCCCTACTAGGGACCCTCTAACTGGAATCTGAAGTCCTGTCTCCTCTGCTGCCCAGCTATTGGCTGATCACCTCCTTATTAACCAATCAGAAGTAATAGAAAAAATCATTTTTTCCATGATATTGAGACAGAAAATGATTGATAACGTCAGCACCTGGACTGCAACCAGATGTCTGGGCACAGCAATCAACATCTGTATACACAGTGCTCAAAACCAACCCCAACAACCCACTGAGGGAAGTCAGGGCCCTCAACCTGGAGGCAGGAACTGAAAGTCACAGGGGAACTCTGCTTACTGGATTGCTACCCCCCCCCCGCCAGCCCCCTCCACCGTACCCTCCACCCCACTCCTGTGGCTTACTCTGCCTGCATTCTTATACCCAGGACCACCTGCCCAAGGATGACACTTCTCATATTGGGCCGGACCCATCCAGATCACTCATTAATCAAGAAAACGTCCCCACAGATGTGCCTGCAGGCAATCTGCTGGAGACAATTCCTCAACTTGGGGCTCCCTCTTCCCACATGACTCTAGTTTTTGTTACGTGGATGGTCAACTCAACAGTACAGGAGATGTACACACATATATGTGTTCTGAGGAAAACGAGTAAGATTAAGAGAGAATCTAGGGTTTATAGTCTTAGCTGCCCCGAGGATTAGAAAAGCAAAAGCAAACGTGAAGTGCTTAGCCAACAAAGCACAGATACAGAACAAGAGTCGCACGCTAGTTTAAGCGCCTTTCACATAACAATTACAGGCTGTGGACACGGCTCCCTCAGCAAAATGCAGACACAAAGATCTAAAGCCTGGGACAGTGGCATGCTCCTGGGCTCCCATGCACCCAGAGAGGTGCTCCCATGCTCCTGGATAAGTAGCAAGAGGAGGACCCCTGGGGCTCAGTGGCCAGCTTTGCCAAATCACTATGTTCCTGTGTCAGAAAATAGCACAATAAACTGGGACACATCCAACAGTGAGGTCTAGCTGGCATATGCACACACCCACCCATGTGTACATGCATGTATAGAGACACATGGGCACACACACACACATATCCGTGTAAACCATGCATATACACTCAACTATATGCTCATACACACACAAATACATACTTGAACACACACTTGCATATATGTATATACACATGCACAGGGAAAGTGGTTTTACATGGAGAAGAGTAAAGGATTGGTGTCTAACTTTTGCTTCCTGGAGAATATACTCCCACCTGCCCCATGCTGGGGGTATAGCTCAGTGGGAGAGTGCTTGTCTAGCTTCAAGGCCCTGGGGTTCTATCTAAAAAGGATGTTTACAAATATTCTGAAAAAGACAAAGGTCTTTGCCTTCAGGAAAAGCAGATTAACATTCACAAGAGGACATGAACAGTCACGGATTTTTTTTCTCTGGAGCAAACAGAAAACTGAGCAAGGAAATATTTTCAAAAGTGAATAAAACTGTATTATATCCACATAAGAGACACTTGGCGAAGGGCAGAAAACGAAGAAACGTGGCCGCTGGGAGCGAGGGCATGGGCGCTATGGTGTTTCCAAGAGGTACACTGGGAGATCACGTACCCAGCAACACTCAGGCCTGAGATCAAAGTCCCACCTAAGACAGAGTGGGGCAGGTAGCGCAGCCCCAGGTTGAAGAGAGTGACAAGAGCCACCAGCAGAGTTCCTGAGAGGCAGAAACATCCTCCCTCCTAACCACAGTTGTGAAACAGACACCTGTCAAAAGTCACCCCAACACTTAAAATGGGCAAGTTCTCTGAAGGTAAAGACCCACAGACATTAGAAGAGAAAATGAGCATTTTAAATCAAACGAGAAGGTAAAATACAGTCCCTGGTATAAAAGCCACTTGAAAAACAAAATAACATTTCTTAAGAAATGAAAGGAGGAAAGGAAAGGAAAGGAAAGATAATACACACTGAAAAATCAACCAAACCTGTGGCGTTGTTTATAACTGCCCCAATCTCGGATTAATAGCAATCCTTCAGCAAGAAAGCAGATAAACAGAGTGAAGAGAATCTGCAGAACCAACTCCTGCCCAGAAATGAATGGGAAAGCAAGTGGCCGACTCTCGCACAGCACCCAGCATGGATCCGAAAGTCTCCATCCTGCTCAACCGCAGGAGACAGATTCAGAGGCTACAGCTTCTGCATAGTGACACACTGGAACAGCTAAAACCACAGAGATGGGCAGGTCTGTGGGTGTCAGAAGCCACTTCTGGGGGGGGGGTATGATTGCACAAGGCTACATGGGGGATTTTTATGGGCTGCGGTTGCCTTACGTGATGAGGCATGACTGTGTGACTCTACACAGGTGTCAAAGCCTACTGAACTATATATAGACCACCAAGTGACCTTCAATATACCTATTTTGGAAGGGAAAAAAACCAACAGCTGGGGGTGGGCTGTGGAGAGAACTGAGTGAAATGCTTGTCCCACAAGTTCAAGGTTCCCAGAGCCCACATAAAGCCATATACAGTGAGCTGAGAAGGTGGAGACAGGGGGATCCCTAGGGCTTGCTGGCCTGCCAGTCTAGTCAAGATAGTCAGTCAGCTCTAGCTAGGTTCCTTGAGAGGTCCTGAAAAAAAAAAACAAAAAACCAACAACTAATGAGGAGCTTGATCGAACAGGACACCTGACACTGAACTCTGTCCTCCATACACACAATGAGGCCAGAATGCTAGGGGGACCTAGGATGGAATGAGAGGTGTGGCAGGTGACTGAATAGTGTCACTGAGATATGACACAGTCTGGATGAAGGGTCTGGGGAAAGGAGCTGCCCACATAACTTCAGGGGACAAAAAGCATTTTAACTAGATAAGGTACAGACAATGACCACACAGAATTCAGCACAAACTCCAGAATGTAGTTGGTAAATTTGCTTCTCATACGGATTAAAAAAAAAAGAAAAGAAAAAAACAGACTTGGACACATACATTCATACATATATGTGTGTGTGTGTGTGTGTGTGTGTGTGTGTAATACATATATATATATATATATATATACACATATACATATGCATATACACATGTTAGGCTTAAACAAATAACTGGAAAACTGTAGGCTCTGGAAGCCAAGTTCCCCACTGGCGATGAAGTCACAGATAAGTTAAGATGACCCTTTGATAAGAATTAGAGAATGAACTCTTGTTTAGCACGCACACACACACACACACACACACACACACACACACACACCTATAACATAGAAATATGCTGCTCCCATGGGCCATGGGTTGGTGCACACACATAACAGCATCTCTCTACACTACACTCTGAGAGTGGCTAGAAGCAGAGACACCCGGCAGCCATGAACCCACTTTCCTCATTTATGATTCTCCAACAGAAGGAACTAGGGTCCCCCAGAGAATCCTTAGACAGATGTGCACCAAATGAACCTGGAGGGTCTTGCAATGCCCACAAAGATGGGGGCATGGAAAATGAGGCAACAGAAGGGGCTGCACATACATGACCAGAGCTGGGACACTTACTTTCAAGGACAACATCTGCAGGTGGTGCATTATGACCTAAAACACAATGAATACCCCTAGGCAGGCCAGCACAAGTAAATTAAGTGATCTGTACCTGGCAGAGTGCGCCTCGCTATGGCTTGACGCTGGTTTAGGAAAATAAAGTTTCACTGGGACGCACCTATGCCCTCTCCTATATGTTATACCTGTGGTCCTCACTGCAGGCACAGAAGTGGGCTTGTGACTAGAGACTGAACAGCATGAAAGCCAAAACCACTTACTATCCCATCACAGAAAGGTCTAGAATGAACAAATAAGGTGACAGAAGTTACTTGAGAATTATACCAAATAAGAAACATTAAGAAAACAAAAAAAGGTGGGTCAGAGAGATGGCTCAGCCAGTTAGAGTTTGTCACACAAGCCTGGGGATGTGAGTTTGATTTCTAGCACCCATATAGAAGGAGGAGAGAGCCGATGACACGAACTGGTTTCTCTTCCCTCCAACTGTGCACCAGGTTGCTCATGCTCACACACACACACACACACACACACACTCGCAGACACTCGAACACACACATACTACACTCTCACACCCTTACATACACATTCTCACACACACACACCCCATGCACACTCACACGTATACACTCTCACACCCTCACACACACAGTCTCACATGCCATGCACACTCACACAGATACCACACACTCACAAACCCAGAAACAGTTCTAAGATGTTCTTGGAAGAGGGGAAATAGAAAACGCAGGCTCACTGCTAACCTTAGCAGGGAAAGCCCCTGAGAACCAGGACATGTGCAGATCTTCAAAGCAACATGTTTAACTCCTGTGGTGGTTTAACAGGGAGGGGTTGGCTCCCCATCATCATCCAGGAAGAGGGACACAATTCCTCTCTCTCTGATGAAAGGACCTGTACTGCAAAGCTGAAGAGTCACAATGTTGCAGTGTTGGGAAACTAAATCGGATAGAGCACGAGATTCTACTCGGTGATCTCTGAAGCTCACATGAATGGGGGCGATCGCATAGTGCTTCTGGGTGAAAAGTCTTTCTGTATTAAGGCTGCCAGTTTGCAACAAATTGATCAATAAATATAATGCAATTACAGTCAGAATCCCAATGAGTCCGTTTTAGTGTGCTTCAGAATGATTCTCGGGGAAACCACTGGGAGCCTTAAACAAAAATAGGCAAGGAGTCTTTAAAAAAGCATAGCGGGAAAGCATTTCCCCAATTACATAATTAAACATGATTGTAAAAAGCCACCAGCATCGTGAGTGTCGCACCAGGGCAGGAAAAATAAATTAACTGAGAAAGCAAGCAAGCCTGGGAACATCCCTGAGAGTATTAGGGGATGTAACTCGTAGAAGGGGGACAGCCAGGATTCACAATGGAGGAAAAGATGTATGCTTTGAATACCAGGTGATTTCAACAAACACACCCAACTCTGTGTGTGTGTCTCTCTGTGTCCTCTCTGTCTCTCTCTGTGTCTCTGTCTCTGTGCCTCTTCCCCCCATTCCTGTCTATATCACCACACACACACACCTATCAAATGAAGCACTATGTTCTTCATGGTGGATCATACCTTTTTGGACACCTACACCCTCATTTCTTCCTACCAGGGGATAGACTATATTTTCCAATCCTTGAATTCAGACTGTTCTTGTGACTTTCCCTGACAAACAGAATGTCATGAAAGTGGTGTCATATGGTGTCAAAACTGGGACAAAACTAGCCCTGTGGCAGCTTCTGTTCTTAACCCCTCTTGATCCAACCACCATTATGTGATGCCATTCTAACGTACCAGAGGACACAGAAGTCCCAGCCAACAACCTGCTATTGGACTGTCCATCCTTGTAGACTAAGTCCAGATCAACACATGAGAGAAAACCAAATCATAAGAGATGATCGTCTGCCATTGTCTTAAGGTGGTAAACCTATCACTGATCCACTGTGTTATAAAATTTAAATACAGAATTAAGCCAGCCATGTTGAATGCAAACACACACATGCTCTACAGGAAAAGATAAGGCATGATTAACCAGAATATAAAATTATCACACACATGCACACATACATACATACAGACACACACACACACACACACACACACACACACACACACCGATAATAAAATTATTTTTTAAAGCACGGATCAGTTCCACCCACCACTACTGCCTTGAGAAAGGACAACGACATTCCATTTGGGGACTAAGACTCAACATCCCAACAAATCGAAAGCTCAGTTTAACACTCCAGATCGCAAAAATGCACCCCAAGACCCACCAACCAACCAATGAGTGTTACCGTGTGGTCAGACTTGCCTTTGAAGTCAGTGGCTGACTAGGAAGTGTGGGCTTTTTTAAATGTATAGAATGAACTAGAAGTTCATTTTGTGGTCCAAGTGGCTCTTAATTCATATTAGGGGGACAGAGAGGGCATTTGGCTAGTTATGAATGGAATTGCTGGTATAACATAAAGTGCATGCCACCCTCGTGAAAATATTCCAGCAAACCAAAATGCACTTGTTACCAAGCAAAGCAAGGTGGTTGGTTACCTGACAACATTCCTGTGCTTACAATGGGAAGCAAAGCCTTCTGGCAACCTAGCTCCTGTGTGGAGACCGAACAGAAATGGTGGGGGAGGGGGAAGCACCAGCCAAACAAGAGGAAATCAAACCATAAAAGCACTAAGTACTGCTTAAACTCAAATTTGTTCCAGTGTGATTGACAGGTCAGGCGACCATCTGAGCCCCGTGTGAAGTTTGTTGTCAGGAGAGTTAGCAAATGCACAAAGTCCCAACCAGCCGAGCCAAGCCACTGAGGGACACATGAAATGCGCCCGCACATTCGTCACACCCATAAGCTGACTCAGCTTACCACATCTGGCCAGTCTCTCCTCTCTGCCACCTTGTACTAACATGGAAGATGAAGCCACATCTCCTTTCCACGGGGCAGCATTCAGTCCTTTTCAAGTGTTACTATGAGCAAAAGTGCTTGACCATGTTACTAGCAAAAAATACAAAAATTTAAACTGCTCTGTCCTGCTTGTCTTTTCCCCAGAAGCCTTACGGGTGTCATTAAATGATTCTGTCACCAGGGTGATTTTTCAGAGCATGCAAGTCACACTGTAACAGACAGCTGCTGAATGTCCCTCCACGGTTTATTTGATTAATAAAGGGAACATATAGCATGAACAGTTGGTACAGCCTCTCTGGTTTTCATATAGCATCATTTGCTAAGTGATGTCCATGCATTTGAGTCAAGTCATCCAAGCCTAGAAAGAGACCCTGAGGACATAATAACAAGAAAAATGACACTGAAGGTGTGCATAGGGGTGTTCATTGTGGTGCTGATGTGCACACACACACACACACACACACACACACACCCCTGTGAGTCCCTGAGGCTTCCCATAAATCCATCAAACATAAGAAGTGCAAAAACTGCAGAACTATGGCTGCATATAACAGATTATTAAACATGAAAGAAACAGAAATAGAACTGACTAGTTAGAAAGTATTCCGCAAGAACAAGAAGGATGCTAGGTGTACCAGAGGGTTAGTGCGCAAGAAGACCTCACTGGCACCTCCGAGAGAAGCCCCAGTAAGAGGGGAGGGAGGAAGGAGGGAGAGAAGGTGGAAGGAGGAAGAAAGCAAGACACACATACACACACACACACACACACACACATATACACACACATACACACATGTACACACACGCACACACACACACAAGCGAGTTAGGAATTCGAGCAAGCCAGATGAGGGTATCCTGGAGACAGATGAGTGTATCCTGGAGACGGTTTATGTGACTGGGACAGACTCTCTGGTCACCACCAGGCCACATTTGCCAAGCTGTAACCATGCATTTGGATTGAGGAATCAAGTCCTAGAAAAAGACCCTGACGACATAAGAAGGAGATGACCATGGTGAGCTGCCCACTGCGGATGCTGGCAACTGAACTCAGGTTCCCTGCAAGAGCCACACACACTAGTAACCACTGAGGCATGTCTCCAGCCTTGATGTTTTAAAGTTTTTAAAGAGCTAATTCACCAGGGGGGAATCTGAATGTGCTAATTTCCAGTTCTGCTAAAAATCAGAACTAATTCTCTCAGGGCATATCCTAGACCCAGCATGATACTTATTTTGAGATGTGAAGGAAGGGATTTGGAATTTTACGCTCGTGCGTACATGTTTTTAACACAGTACGAATGTGAGTCCTGACTACATGAGGCTGGTTATCTTCAGTCTGTCACTAAACCTCATTTGCAACACTGTGGCATTGCTATAAATATGGAAACTATGGTCCTTTTTAAATATGCAAATGCAAGGGCAAAACACATCCATAGAAAGCCAGGGTTCTGGTAAGCCACAGGCAAGCTGGACCACACCCCTGGTCATGGGCACAAGGTAGTGGAATGGTAGTTGTTGGATAGGGTAGCTATTGAGAGAACAACTTCTTGGATAAGCCAGGTGCCAACCAGAAGAGAGCATGTCCACTCAAACTCAATGAAACCAGACAAAAGCCTTCATGGGAAATATGAAGTCCTGATCTCGAAGCCTTCTACCAGTATAGACACATACTCCGCTGCGAAGAAGGTGACACTGGCAACCCATGCAGGGGCTGGGCGTGGATAACATGCCTGCAAACACACCTGGGAGCCAGCAAGGAGGGATTAATCCGGTGTGTAACTAGAAGTCCTGTTTTTATTAACATTTCAGGATAATACAAGAGCAGGCTTTTCCCACATGTAGAAGTGCTCTCTGAAAACCAGGGATGAAGTGGGAAGGAAGCTTGAACTTTGGATCCTGGCAGGCCTGGCATTTCGTGAGAGCTGCTTGCTGTGTGAGCTTTGGTAAATTTGTATACCTCTCTGTGCCTCCCTGCCCTCTTCTGGGATGTACAGGCCCTTGCACCTCCCAGATCACTATTCTGAAATTTAAATGTGCTTAAAATGGGGAGGCTAAACAGCTGCTCATTCCCTAAACCTATGAGAGTTTCCCAAGGCACTGCACACCTGTGTTCTAAATACCTGACCAAAAGCAATGTAGGGGAGAAAGGGCTTATGGCTTACAATTTCAGGTCGAAGTTCATTATTGTGGAGAAGTCAAGGTAGGAGCTTAAAGCATCATTCCACAGTCAAAGAGTGGAGAGGGAATAAACACATGAGTGCTTGCTTGCTTGCTTGTTTGCTTGAGTGCTTGCTTGCTTACGTCTAGCTTCCCCCACCTCATACACAGGTAATCAATCATGCCATCCACAATGGGCTGGGTCTTTGTGCATCAATTAACCATCAAGACTACACCCCTGGGCTGGTGAGATGGCTCAGCGGTTAAGAGCACTGAACTGCTCTTCCAAAGGTCCTGAGTTCAAATCCCAGCAACCACATGGTGGCTCAACCATCTGTAACGAGATCTGACGCGCTCATCTGGTGTGTCTGAAGACAGCTACAGTGTACTTACATATAATAAATAAATAAATCTTAAAAGAAAAAAAAGACTACACCCCTAACTCCTGCCCAGACACACCTACAGGCCAGCCTGATCTATATATTTCTTCATTAACTTCTTTTCCCAGGCGATTTCTGTTTATGCCAAGCTAAATAAAATGATCACAACCTATATTGCCAAATGTGACCCTTTGCTCAATGTCCCCAAAAAGAAACATGTCTTAGCTGACCATATTCAATATTGCACGGAGGGACAAGGACTCCTACAGCATCCTGAATTAGCCACTACCCAACCTGCAGTGGGTAAGGAAAACCAGTTTTATCCAACCATGCCAACCAAGCTATAAGGATAAACACAGTGAGGTTAGGAGCTAATGGGAACAATGAGTTGTAAGAATAATTCACACTACTTTAAAAAAAAATCCAAAGCACTTTTCACTATGATCTCCACCAAATGCAATAAAAAATTTATGTTTCAAAATAATGTCCAGAATATCCTCAAAAGCAGTCACTTGATCACCTGGGACTGCCAGAAGCCAATGCTATCACTTCCCGTGTCCTCTGTGTACCCTCCTAAGTCCCTCCAGGTCATCTGTCATGGTCTCAACAGTGTTGGTTCCTGGTTCCTGCACATGGCAGCTGGCCCCTGCTGCCTCTCTGTTGCTCTGTCACTAAAGCAGAAAACTTAATATTTGTAGACATGCCAGAGGCACAAGCGAGCCCATCTCCGAAAGTGGTGGCCCTGGGCATCCATGTCTCCCTCTACCATACAGGAGGTGGGTGGCTGAGAGCAGGCAAGAAAAGGATGCTGTTGGTCTGAGCAGGAAAAACTGAAGTCTGCAAAGGCATGTGTAGTGACAGTGGCCTTCAACTGCACTGCACAGCCCTGGGGATGGATGGAAGAAGTAGTCAACAGAAAGGACCATGTCCAACTTGTCACCAGATGTGCCTGTTTGATTTCATCCAAATCAGATAGGAGGTCCAGATGGGCCTCAGTTGTCTAAATACTGGATCTCACAAACTCAGGAAATCTAACTCCCAAGGCACACACTGCTTTCCTCGTTGACAAATATTCATTTTCTGCTAGTAGAGTGGACAACAGAAGGGGAGTCCTATGAATATCAGAAGCCATGTGGATTCCAGACTCAGAGTGAGTGAGTGAGTGTGTGTGTGTGTGTGTGTGTGTGTGTGTGTGTGTGTGAGTGCTTATGTGTACATATGTGTGCTTGTGTGTACATGTGTGTTTCTTGTGCACATATATGTGCATGTCAGTGGAGGCCAGACAGAAGTGGGTACCTTGTGTCTTCCTCATTTGCTCCCCACCTTATTTTTAGGGTATTTCACTAATCCTGGAGATCACCAATCAGCTAGAAAGGCTGGCAGGCAAGCCTTAGGGCTCCTCCTGTCTCCTCCTCCTTAGCCCCGAGATAGGGTTTCCTACAAGGGCTCTGGGGATTGAACTCAAGTCTCCATGCTTGCACAGCAAGCGCATTACTAACCAGCCCACCTCCCTTAGCCTCGGTGACTTTGTTAAAGAGAGAGAAAGAGAGAAAGAGAGGGGGGGAGATTGATTGATTGATTGATTGATTGATTGATTGATTGATTAGTGGCAGGTTCAGAGTTACTCCCTGGCCCCAGTGGCTCTATTTACTTGAACAAAATCCCTCTTCAGACACCATGTCCTTGGTGGGTACAGCCTGCGAAGGTCCTTTCTCCTTCCACCCCCTTCCTTCCTTCCTCCATCTACGCAAGTCTTGCCACCCTTTCAGGGGATAAGTGGATTCTGTGAGACTTTGTGAGTTCCAATTCTAGCTTTGCCCTTCACTTGAAGTTATGACCCTGGTGGTCTGACTCTCTCCATGTCTTGTGTCCTAATGGGCATGATGATGTCACAACGAGGAAGAAGAATTAACATGCATAAATCAGGTGATGTCATCAGGACAGGCTTAGCACACAGAAAGCACTCCATACCTGTTAGCTCCTTAAGCTCATTCGGAAGGATCAAATGCCATTTCATCAGAGCCTCCTATGTTTCCAAGAACCCAGGTATGGTGATCTGAATAAAAATGGCCTCCACAGACCCATCGGGAGAGGTATGATTAGAAGGTGTGACCTTGTTGGAGTGGATGTGACTTTGTTGCAGGGAATGTCTCACTGCGGGCAGGCTTCCAAGTCTCAGAAGCTCAAGTCAGGCCTCGTGGCTCACTGTCTCTCCAGAGCTCAGTGTCTCCAGCTGCCTTCAGATCAAGATGTAGAACTCCCGGTGCCTTCTCCAGCACCATGTCTGTCTGTGTGCCATCATGCTTCCTGCCATGATGACAATGGACTAAACCTTTGAACTGTAGGCCAGCCCCAGTGAAATGTTTTCCTTTGTGAGAGTTGCCATGGTCATGGTGTCTCTTCAGAGCAATAAAACCCTAAGACACCATGTAATTTTGGAAAGAGAGGAACAACTCCACAAGGCTATTTTCTGACTTCCACACAAGTACAAGGCACACAGACATCCATGAACACATATTCAATAATAAAGTTTAAATTTTTTAAAGCATTTGCTGTATCATCATAATTCTAGATCCTTTAGTGGGAATGGTCACTGAATGATTGGTGTCTGTCTTAGCCACCTGTCACAGGGGAAGGGCACATGGGTAATTTTGTCGGGATGCACATGGATCCTGATGTACAGTATGCTGGATAGTTGGGTGGATAACGGATGGCAAATAAAAGGGTGGGAAGGAAAAAGAGAGGGTGAGAGGAAGGGAAGGAAGGAAGGAGGAACAGGTGATATGAATGGGAGGATGGACAGACAAACTCAAAGTTCGATGGATGTAGCTAGCCCAACAATTACATAACAGTGATTAGACCACTCTAATGATCCGACCTCAGGCCCATAAATGCCAGTTTTGTCTTCAGGGGCCAGCCAGAGTCCAACTATGAATGTCAGGAGTTCTCTGTCTCACCTCTCTGTCTGTGATGAGAACCGTCTTACAAAAAAAGACATCAACAAGGTAAGAAAGCACAAATCCCCTCATGGTCATGGTCATGGAACCAGGACAATCCCTGGGGTACCCTGCCACAGAGAAGGGCACTGAGGAGAGGCTGGGGCCATTGGGGTAGCGAACCAGGACACTCCCTGGGATACCCTGCCACAGAGAAGGGCACTGAGGAGAGGCTGGGGCCCATTGGGGTGGCGAACCAGGACACTCCCTGGGATACCCTGCCACAGAGAAGGGCACTGAGGAGAGGCTGGGCCCATTGGGGTGGCGCCTGCAGCTTTCCATACCTCTTTGGGAGCCATAAAGAGAGAAAATTTCCCTATGACAACCCGGAAATGAAACCACATGCATTCCTGGGTCTCCACTGTCAAGAAGACAAGAAACACTCAGGAGTCGCATTAGCTTGGACATGGCCAAGGCGGAAATGAGCAGATGCTTAATGACAAATGTGCAAAGCGCAGCACGTGTGGGTATGGGCTGGTGGGAAGACCCCCATCACAAACAAGAAAGCCCCTGACTCGTAGACTACGGTTTGTAGGGCAGATTTCCCATGTGAATGCCAGGATCGGGAGCTAGCACTAGGCAAGCAGGAAAAAGGCGGCATCAGAAAGACGGAAGAACAGCCTGGCGAGTATAACCTGACACCCAAGGCTACCCAGCAAGTGGTAAGTGATAGCCCCAAAGACACACAGTTCACGTCAGGAAGAACCCAGAACCACACATGGTTCAGAGGGCAATAGGAAGTCTGCCCAGGTAAGAGCGAGTCAGCAACCTCACCTGTGTCGGAAACAGAACTCCAGCCTCTATGAAGGCTAGAGAGGAGAGTGAGAGATGGCCTGGGGTTTACAGAAACAACAAGGCCACCAAGTGGTCAGGGACTTGAGGGCAGGGGACAATGCAGAGATCCTTGGGGGAAGAACCTGGAAAACTGGGCAGAGCTGTTCCTGGCAACAAGATCAGAGCTGTAAGAAGGAAAGTGAGTTCAAGACTGAAGACTTCATGTGCCCAGGGAACTGCGCAAGGGCTGCTGAGTTTCCCAGGGGACCCCTATGCAGAGAATGGTACTCATCCAGCCAGTGTGCACCAAGCACCCGCAACAAACCTGACACTTACTGGGCCTTGCAGGCAGAACATTCGGCAAGAGAGACTGAATATTTCCCTGCCCTAATGTTGAGAGCCCAGGATGCGAAATGGGGACCTTGAGGTGAGAGCGGGAGTCTGTCTGGGCCTTCTCTGAGCCTCGGTTTCCCCACTGATCACTGGGAATAGAAACAGGAATGAACCATAGCTGCTGTCCTCAAAGATCAGAAGGGAGGCTTAAAAGGTTAAGTTGAGAGAGTGAAGTGCCCTGGGAACCTAGGTTCAATCCACAGCACTCGTATAAAAAGCCAAGTGGGGCAGTATGTCCTCGCAACCCAGGTACTGGGGAAGCAGAGACGATGAGCCTAGATGAACCTCCGAGTTCCGTGTTTAGTGATGGACCAATACTGAAATGAAAAAGCAAGGGAAAAAGCTCCCTAGAAGTAATTGCCAGCCTCTGAAAGTAACTGGCCTGGCAGAGGTGAAGATGTTCTAAAGATTCACACCACTCAATCTGACCATTCAAACAATGGGTCTCAAAGAATTGGGAATTTCCCCCAGGAAATCTCATGCTGGTAAAAGAAAAAGGCGCCAGCCAGAGGGAGAGCTTGCCTCCAAGGAGAAAAAAAAAAATCCGGACATTTCTAACAACCTGTCAGACCACCTTACAGAATGCCACTGAAGCCCAGATAAGGATGGGTGAGTGGTGGGCAGGACCACACTCTGACCAGGACCACTTTGGTGTGTATATCTCTGACCCCTATTTAAACATCAGTACCACTCTGGGATGCCAAGTCAGATTTGAGGAGTTCACTGAACCTCTTCCTGATGTGGCAGTATTTCATAAATCTAATTTTTCTGCTTTCTACCTCTAATTTGGCTCTTTCGATTGGTTTACTAAGGATGAGTGGCCAGAGCTGACAGGGGCATAGGCTGTGACCTCCAAGTTCTGCCATAACACACACATGTGCACCCACATGAACATGTTTACATATATGCACGCACACACATACATGCATTTACCACACATACACAGAAAAGAGAAGATCATTGGAGAACGTGAAATAAACACATTAGGAGCGCATGATCTTCATCTTTGTGTGTTCTGCATTGGGATGTGGGAATGGAGCTCTGTTTGAAGCAAGACTTCATCTTCTCAGACTCTGGATCTTGAATATCCCTGCCCTGTGCTTAGCTCTGCAGGCGGGTCCTGGTTCCCAACATGGAGACTAACCCAGTACCTCAAATTCCAGACAAGTATGTGTCTTGGGCTAGTTTAGGGGAACAAGGTCACCTCCAGATCACAATTCTGATCCCTTGAGTGTTGCCTCTAATGACAGAGCAAACAGAATTTTAGGCAAAAATATGCAGATTAGGAATGGAAATGAAAAGAGAAGGAACCTGAGTGCTCCCAACACTGCAATGATCCACAGAGATGAAGGTGAACGTCTCCAGCCTTCTCAGGGAGCCCCTCTTCCCGTTCCTCCCCCTTTATATCTACATACATGTCTAGATTCCATGGCAATCCAGAAAAAGACTGACACCTGGGTTCTAAAAGCCACACCACCAACAAAAAGGACAAAAAGCTAGATCTTGCTGGCCCTGTTATGATTACTAAGAGTCTCTACTTAATATCCAAAGAGCAGGCCACGCAAAATGAACCCTGGCAAACGTGTCTTGGGTGATCCTTGTTACCATAAGCATCTGAATCCAGCAGGAAAAACTCTGACCATGAACCCGAGTCCTTCTACAAAAGTGCACAAGTCCACTGCTCCCTACTGACAACTTAAAAATTGAGGATGTGGGCCTGGGGAGGTGGCTCAGCAGATAAAGGAGCTACTGTGGGAAGACCCGAGCTTGGTACCCAGAACCCATGTAAAGCCAGATACAGCTCCGTGAGATGCGAAGCAGACACAGAAGGATCCCCAGTTACCCCATTATAAGCAAAGGTAAGCAATAATAAAACCTTGTCAAAGATGAGAGAAGACAACACACACCTGTCCTCTGACCTCCCCATGCGTACTCTGGCACAAGCCTATCAGTACCCAGATATCACACATACACAACCAAACTGAAAAAAAAAAAAAAGAAAGAAAGAATATGAACATTTTTCAAAGATGAGGGTGTGCGGCCCAAGAGAATCTAGGACATATACCCTTCAACATGTCTTTTTTGGGGAAGAGCTGTTTCTGTTGGGGAAGAATGAGCTTGGCATTTATTTGCTGCTGGTCCTGGGGATAGATCGCCCTCCAAGGCCCACGATTACCGGAGGCAGCTAGTCCTGTCTGTGCTGCTATCATAACTGCAATACATCCATCTAATTAGTGACCAGGGAACCTCGGCAGCCTGGCCTGGGGACCTGGCTACCACTTAAAATTGTTCTGGTTTAAAAATAAACGTGGAGAAGATGGACCACTTCAGAGACTGAACATGTGTGGCTGCCATGAAGCTTTCTTTAGAGACACAAGTCAGGGTAACATCTTGAGTAAGAGGGCAGACTAAAATAACCAGAAAGAGAGCCCACGTCACTTTGTTACAGGAAAGTGGCTCCCAGGAGAACAGTAACTGCTGCTCTGAAGAGACCCTCAACTCGGTGAGCACATTTCTACAAGACCCCAAGAAAATGCTGCCTTTCCCCCAAGAGGCTGAGGGCTTCCGTCTTGGGACCCATGAAGGCTGGCTGAACCAGGGAGCAGATTCCGACAAAGATGAACAGACAAGGGGTGCTCAGAAGACAACTGTTGCTAGCAGCTGCCTGCTGTCGGGACACCGGGGAACAAACTGTACACTTCAAGAAGTTGCTTTGATCTGGAGGAATCCTGAGGTGGCTCCTTTTATCACACCCAGCTGACAGGGGAGATGATCAAGGCTCCAAAAAATTAACTTTGGGCTCAATGCCAACATACGTTGGGGCCTGAGTTCAAAATCTCAAGGTTGTGGCCTCTTTCCCAGGGTTTGAGTAAATAAGGCTGGGTAGGGAAATGGTGACCCTGTCAGGAAAGTCCTTCAGTTCTTGACTATTTGAAGACGTGTTGGTCGTGACTACTTCTTGAGATGTAGTTTCTCCCTTGTCCCCTACAGTGACCACAGGCCTCAGCACATCTAGTTCAACTAAGCCACCGTTGCTGACTGAATCCTAGATATAGTCTCCACTCTGCCACCTCTGAGGTCAGGGTTTGAACTCAGGGACACTTACTGTGATCAGCAGGCCACCTTGGACTTCTCATGGTCACAGCTGAGCAGAGGCCACAGTTCTGCCTCCTTCCTGCTGGGGACATCCAGGGCCCACAGTCCTTTCGTCTTTGTCTACCCCTTCCCCTCCCCACTGAATCCAAGTCCAAGAGCCAGCAGGGAGACAAACTTGGGGATGGAACCCCAGGCAGGAGAAGGGAGAAATCCTGTGTGCTGCTCATTGGAGGAGTCCATGAAAGCTTCATCAGTAGAGAGGTGAGTGGGGACCACTTACAAGCTAGAAGGGCTCTAGAAGCCAACTGAACCGAAGACCAGCAATAAATAAGCATCGAGCCATGGATCAGATGGTGCTATTTCTTCTATCATTATTTCTTCTATCAGGGATCTTAATTGTGGCCACAACATTAGCGTCAGCTGGATTGCTTGTTTGTTTGGTTGGTTGGTTAGTTTTGTTTTTGTTGTATTATTTTGTCAATAAAAAGAAAGCAGAGAAGTTGCTCTTACCTCAACTGGGTGCCAAAATGCAGTGGAACCAATTTAAGTTTACACCTGACTAGCTTCCAAATAAATGTTCTCGGATTGTGGTTGTTTTATTTGGCTTTGACAATTACTGGGAGGTCACCCCTAATCTACTTTTCTAACTGTTGGCCTGGCTACCTTCCTAGTGGTGTACCCCAGATACTAGCTGTTTCTCCTGGCTATGTGCTCATGGCCCATCTCCCCTCATGAAGGCTTCCTCCCCTCCTCCCCCCCTTATTCCTCCTCCTCTTCCTCCTCCTCCTCTTCTCTCCTCTTCATCCCCAATCAGGTAAATCAAAACCTACCTACTTCTGATCCCTCCAGTAATTAGCTATAGCCAATTTTATTTAACAGTTTTACTTAATAGTTTTAAATCAAGGAACACAGTTTACACAACAAAATCTAGTAAACATGAGAATTCACGTAGGCATAGACCTTCCGGTACAGAGTTTCACATTATGATACACAGCAACAGGCCAAACCTCAATAGGAAGTGAATGGATGCGTAAAGGAAAGAAAAAAGCTAAAACCCAAACCCCACATTACTGATATTATTCTGAGACTTGGCCGGGGTGGAGACAGTAAGAGTTCCTGGAGGTTGCTCAGCTAATTAGAGATATAAGGCAGCATATTACAGCAAGGTTCCCAGGAAGAAAGACACAGTGCTGGGCCTGAGCCCAGGACCTCAGCCCAGTTCCCAAGCCTCACCCTTGATAAAAGTTAGCGACCAACAGAAGTGTCAACGATGGAACTGAATGACAGATCTTCTATCTGCAAACCTCAGAACGTGCGTCAAAGTGGGTCACCTCTCCTATAAATGGGGAGGTTGGGGTTTTAAGACTTGCTTGAGGTTTCAGAAGAAATAACCAACTAACATCTAAAACCTCTGCCTTTCCCAAACACCGAGATGATTCTCCAATCATTGGAGGAGGAGCCACATTTCAAGGATGGATAAACCATAGACCATACAGTCTAATGGTTTTTGGTTGGGTTTGGTTTGGTTTGGTTTGGTTTGGTTTTTTTGAGACAGGGTTTCTCTGTATAGCCCTGGCTGTCCTGGCTGTCCTGGCACTCACTTTGTAGATCAGACTGGCCTCAAACTCAGAAATCCACCTGCCTCTGCCTCCCGAGTGCTGGGATTAAAGTTGTGTGCCACCATGCCTGGCTCACAGTCTAATGGTTTAATGGTTATAAAATAATAATAATAATAATAATAATAATAATAATAATAATACACCAGGAGCCACACCTGTGGTCACACCAATCATCCAAAGCTTCTGACACTCAGATAAACAAAGAAACATGCAAAAACTGCAGGATTCAGTCTCCCTAGAAGAGGCACTAGATGGAAGATTATCCACATCCAACCCAGGAGAAACAAAGGCAGTAGTAGTATATAAGAGCAGGCAGAGAAAGAAGGGTCCATCCTGTTGCAGGATGAAGACCTGGTAACCATCACACCCAGCGTGCACACTTGCTCTCTCTCCTCTGTGTCCCCTGGGTATCACATATTCATCCCCGCCACCTGATTAGGCCAACTTGAACGTCTGTAGGGGCATTTAGGCCCAGGAATTCCTCGAGAGAAGAACACTCAACACGAAGCCATCTCCAGCCAGCCACTGCCTCCTCTTGGGCACAAAGGCTGCACTGTATGTGTGTGTGTGTGTGTGTGTGTGTGTGTGTGTGTGTGTGTGTGTGTGGTCCCTCCAGCAGGGAGCTGTGCCCAGAGGGGTTGTATTAATTAATCCCTGGCCAAATACCAAGTCCAGTGCTGGCCTTGCAGCACTGAGAAACTGAGCCAAAGATTCAATTTACAGCTTGTCTTCTGTGGCTGCATCGAAGGCTACAAGACAGGATGCCTCAAAGAGCCTTAACTCTGTCTTGGTGGAATCCCATGCTCCCCAAATGCAAGCCCACAGAATACCAGGCTTTCCCAAGGGTCACCACAGCCTGGGGACATGATCCTTATCCAACCACTCAGCCTCTTCAAATCCTTAAAACTATGATGCAAACGCCAATCTGCAAGCTAATCACAGCCCCTAGCTGCTTCTTTGAATAAAGTTTTACTGGTAACACAGCCATACCTTTTATTAACAGAATGGGCATCACCACATTTGTGTAACACCACAAAACTGAGCAGCAGCAGCAAACTGAGTGGTCTGAGGAAGCCAAAGCTACATAGAAAAGATACATTATCTGGCCCTTTGGCAGAAGTGCCTATTGTCTACTGAAGAAGATGGAGGAAGAAGAGGAAAAGAGAAGGTGAGAGGAATCTGGAGTGGTTACCTCATATTAGTATTTCTGTTAGGAAGATCTCCATCTAGGCCATCATCCCTCTCTCTCTCTCATGGGACAAATCTCTGAACTTTAGAGCTAGTTTGCTTCATGCAAGATGGAGATGTAGGTTCAGTTTCCTTACAATGGTTCATAAAGTTCTAGAGTATTCCATGTCCACCATCTCAAACATACACACACACACACACACACACACACACACACACACACACACACATGCTTTGCCTACAGTGTGGAGACTGCTGTATGTATATATAAACAATTTTTTGCACTAGACCCATGACACACAATTTATTCTTTACCATAGGTCATCGTCCAAGAAGCTGAGAGCCACAGCAATCAATGTATGAACTGGATCTCAAGTCTACCCACTTTTCTTTACAACCACATCGCAACACCCCTTACACAGACCTCCGCTGCAGCCTCCCGTGTGTTCTTCCTGATTTGTCCTGACTGCTGGCCAACGCGCTCTTCACACAGTGAGCAGGGAGATCTTTTAGCCTGGAGAGACAATGCTGGAAAGTCCTGCCCTCAAGTCCTTTGGAGGATTCCCATTACACTAAGAATAAAACCAGACTCTATAATCGCAGGCTATCAGCATGGTCTGACCTACCCATGTGCCTGCTCCAACACTTACTGCAGCCTAGCTGCCTTCTCTGGCTCCCAGACCATGGTAAGCCTGTCTCATGGTCAAGGCTTTGAAGGCATTGTCCCTTGGACAGGAACATACTCAAGTGCCATACATACAACTAATCCTAAACACAACCACATACAGCATGCCCTGTCTTCCTAACTGCTTTAACCCTTTGTATCACAGCCCTGTCTTCTCTTTACTACAATAGCCACACAGAGAACAAGTGAACGGCATGACACATGGCAGCTACCTGCTTTTGCTCTTGACCTCAGGGCACCCACACACGTCATACACAGCCTATGTATAGTCTCTTTGTCCCTGGCCCCAGTAGATGTTTATAAAAGTCCTTCAGTTGGGGCTAGAAAGATGGCTCAGCTGTTAAGAGCACCTACTGTTCGTGCAAGCAAAGGACCTTGGGTTTGGTATTTAGCAAGCACATGGTGGTTCACACTCATCTGTAACTCTGGTTCTAAGAGGTCTGACACATTCTTCTGGGCACCACATGCATGCAGTGCACATATGAACAAGCATGCAAACACACGTATGCATAAAATAAATGAATTGTTTTGGAAAAGAATTGTCTGTGACCTTCAGTTCTCAGCTGATTACCTTTTATACATTTCTTTTTTTGGTTTTTAGTTTTTGGTTTTTCGAGACAGGGTTTTTCTGTATAGCCCTGGCTGTCCTAGAACTCACTTTGTAGAGCAGGCTGGCCTGGAACTCAGAAGTCCACCTGCCTCTGCCTCCCGAGTGCTGGGATTAAAGGTGTGTGCCACCACACCCAGCTCCTTTTATACATTTCAAATGAACGTTTCTGTTCCACCCCCAGCTGTGGTAGCCTACCCTAGATGTAGAAGGCCTAGCAGTCTGCAAGAAATGTTGCTAAGGGTTGTAAATGACTGACTTGAGAACTTAGCCCAGGTTGAACTAAGAGAATATTTAGCATATTTTGTTCCTGAAATCCAGCCAACCCTAGGGAAAGCCACGTGATTTAGTGACAAGCAAGGGCTTTGACTATCAAGAAGCATGGAATCCAAATTCTGTGATCCAGGAGGGGGTTCCTAGCTTTTAAGACAATCCTTAAGCACCCTGAGCTACACAGGTACTCCTGTCAAGCAGTTGACAATTAATAGGTCATCTGCCCTTACACAAACCAGCTGTTACACGTTCTATAGAATTTATTAGAACTTTGTTCATTATGTATGTTTGAGTCACAAAAGGTCCATCTCATCTACTTTGAATTCAAAACTGATTTGCCAATCTGGGGGCTAGGGGGAACCTAATGGATTTAAACAAGATTACCCATGAACACAAACTGTTGAAGTTAGGCCATGGATTCACAGGAGTTATCTATCATCTGTAAGACGCTCTTTGCAGGAACTTGAGAATTGCCTCAGGGCTTAAGAACATGTACTGCTCTCACACAGGACCCAACTTCAATTTCTAGTACCCATACTAGATAGCTCACAACTGTCTGAAACTTAAGCTCCAGGGGAACCTGATGCCTCCTTCAGCACCTATATACACAGGCACATATACATATATATGATAATGTATAACTAAAAGTAATAAAATAAATCTTTAAGGAAAAAGATGCCTTTTCTTTGCATGTGTGTGAAATTTTTCATATAAAAAAATTGAAGTCTTATTTGGTTAACATTTAGTACTTTAAATCAACACTCATCCACTTATCTCCTCCCAACAAAAATAATTTACTTATAAAACTCTTGACTCAAAGAGTTTGGAAAAAGTATGGAGTTTGATGAAACAAATGCATGAATCTACAGTAAGCATTAACTCTAACTTTTTAGTAAGAAAACACTAAATTATAAATGGATTCTTAACTATTATGCATTTCTAAAACGGAAAGTCTCTTTGAAGCAAGTTTTTAATTAGCTGACTGAGACTATTATTCATTTTGATTATATTCTCCCCCCAACTATTCCTAGATCAACTCCCCTACCTTCCCATCCACCCATTTTGTATCCTTTGTTTCAAGCAAATTTGAAATAACTAAAAACATAACCCCCCCACCCAAGTAAAGAAATTAGCATTCAGTATATAAGAAAGACCAGGTAGACATTATTTTATAACTATACTACAAGTACTTACTTCTTAGCTTAAGTAGTATGTGTGTATACTTTTGCATATTTATATGTACATATGCATATACATAATCTGTATTTCTCTATGTATATAATATATAGCTTGAGTTCACATCTTGTTTCTACTTTCATTTTTTCATTTTAAAAAATATAGCCGGGCATGGTGGCGCACGCCTTTAATCCCAGCACTTGGGAGGCAGAGGCAGGTGGATTTCTGAGTTCGAGGCCAGCCTGGTCTACAAAGTGAGTTCCAGGTCAGCCAGGGCTATTTAGAGAAACCCTGTCTCGAAAAACCAATATATATGGCTTCTGAAAAATCAAGAAATCATGTGAAACACAAAACAAATCTGAGTCACCTTATAATGCCAGAAACTAAGGATCCTACCACAGACAGCGAAGAGGCTGCAGCTATGGCAAAGTGCTACAGTCAATCTGAACGAGCTCCCAATGACCAGATCTGAACCGAACAATTACCAAAGCAAAGAATGTATCCATAGATAAAAACCCAAAATAGAAAGTGAATATCCTCCAGTCTAATTATGCAAATGACCAATGAACTAATTAAATGAGTTAGAAAGGCTTAATCTTCCACACTAAAGAATTGTTAGTAATTAATGTAGCTATCCACCACACCCTTTCTGGAGACGGGGCTCTGGGGTACAGAACTCAGTCAAGTGCTTGCTGTATAAGCCTGAGGACCCGAGTTCAGATCCCCAGCACTCAAGTAAAAAGCCGGGCACAGTGGTGTAATGCATATTTGCAACTCAAGCATTGGATGGTCATGAAAGGCAGATTCCTGAGCTCACCACCTACCCACTCTATATGAATGATGAGCTTCAGGCTCAAAATACTGAGGAGAGTAACTGAGGAAGACACACAATGCTGCCATCTGACCTCTGACCTCTACATGCATACATACATATATACATGCTCATACGTGCTAACGTGCGTGTGGAAAAGAACAAAAAGATAATGACTGTGATATCACATAAACTAAAGAACCTGGAGCTATCTTGGACCCAAGATGCACAGTATGCCAAATGAGGAAATCCCTAGCAGAAGATAACAGCGGTTCCCAGGTTAGAGCTGCTCTAAGGAAGAATCGGTGACCTTCAAGGTAAGTCAACAGTGATTACACAACTGGAGAAGCATAAGAACCTTGGGCACATCAGCACATCAACACATAGGTAATAAAAGCACCAGAAGGAGAGGAGAGGGAAGGGGGAATAGGAAATGCTAAAAGAGACCATGGCTGGAAACACGTCAAATTTTAAGAAGGAAAAAAACATCATTTGCACATTCAGAAACCTCATAGAATTCCCAGTACAATAAATGCAAAAATATTCACAGCCAGACATATCACAGTGAAACACTGGAATCCAAAGATAAAGACAAAAAAAATCCTTCAAGAAGCAAGAAAAATCCGACTCATCCCTAACCAAGCAATTACAAGATACTAAACTAACTTGTCAGCAAGTCATAGGACCAAGAACTTTTTAAAGGTATGCTGTAAAATTGAAGGCAAAAATAAAGGCATTGCCAGATACGCAATAAAGTGAAAATATTTTCTGTAGAGAAACCACTAAAATTATAGAAAATACAGAGATAATATTCCAGATAATATTTAAGTTTCTAAATATTCAATTAGTGGGAAATAAAGCAGAAAATTGAAAGGTATGGGACGGCCAAGTAAAAACAGAACAAACAGAAAGCAAACACAAAATTAAGAGTATGCAGATAGATAATATCAAATTCAAATGCTATAAACACTCAGTTTGAAAAGACTGATGGCAAAAGGTAGAATACTTGAGACACAGTTGAGAAACATAAATCACTCACATGGAAAAAGGTGAACTACACTAATACTAACTAGAGAAAGCCAAGTAGTGACCACTTTGATATCAAGAAAAGTAGATTTCACAGCACAATTTATTACTAGAGAAGAGAACGGGCTTTTCATAGTAAGAAAATGGTCAATTTGTTTGAATGTGACCCTTGGTGGCTCAGGGTCACCTGAGCATCTGTGTAGGACACACAAGAGTCGGGGTTGATTTCCAAGCACTGAAAAAAGATAAGCAACTGAATCATAAACATAGCATTTACAAGCCTGATAACAGAGCTGCAAAACGCAAAGAGCAAAAACTCACAGAAGTGGCAGGAGAAAAAAAATCTATAAGTTTTTGTTGAAGATATGTAAGTATACTGTTCTCAAAACTTAAGGGAACAAGTTTTGGGGAAATCATTATAGACAGAAAATCTAGAATATAAGAAAATCTGAAAGCCACCATTGACCACAGTAATCCAGCTGACAATTTCACTCCACAAAACAGCAGCAGAATAATTTTCTGTTTCAAATGCATAGATAACATCAGTCAATATGAGCTATACATAAGACAGGAAAATAAGTCTCAACACATTTAAGAGGACTAGAGTCACACAAAGTATTTTTTAAACCAAAATGGAATTAAGTTAAAATACCAGAAATATCTTTGGGAGATCACCAGACATTTGGAAATCAAGCCATGTGCTTCTAAATAATCCACAGGACACAGAAGAGGACAGAGGGAAATTAGAAAGTCATTTAACTTGAATGAGATTAAACACAGTGTTTTAAATGTATAAGATGGTCCTCAAACCTCCAGAGGAGCAAAGAACCAAAAGTCAATCACTTAGAATCTATCTGGAATAATTAATAACAAAATTAAACCCTAAGATATGGAAGAAAAGAAATGAAGACCCAAAGAAAATAGAAGAAAAAAATTTGAAGGAAAAATCAGTTAAAAATCAATGACAAAAATCATCAAAATTAGTAAATTTTTAGTAAGGCTGATGTAAAGAATAAAATACATACATACATGCATACATACATCATACATACATACATACATACATACATAAAATCTGATACCAAGGAATGAAAATGGAGATATCACTACAGATCCTACAAACACTATGATGATAATCAGGGAATTAGTACATATTTTTTTGCCAATACATTTTATATCATATGTGAAATTAATACCTGGAAAGACATGGCTCATCTAATAAACAGATCACACGAATATCCTTGTGACTGTTAAATAACTTACATACACAGTTTCAGTCTTTCTATAAAAAAACTAATCTCCACTGAAAAATATTTACCAAAAAAGTACAAAAAATATTCTAGAAAACTGAGGCAAAGGTAAAAGTTCCCCAATTATTCTTTGATGGCAATCCCCTACCACCAAAATTATATGGACATTAAAAGGAATGAAAACTAGTTGCTAACCAATGTCTATCATATAAATGAATCAAAAACTCTACAGTTAGCAGATCCAACCCAAGAGCCTATAAAATTGTCTCTAGTTCATAACCAACTAGAATTTATCTGCAGGAAGCAAAGTTGCTCTAACACTCAAAAGTAAAAGAATGGATTTGCCCTTTAAAACAATTTTTAAAAGCATACAAACAATTCAAAGGTATATAAAATTCAACCATTTTTATTTTTAAAATATTGGTAAAACTAGAATCAGAAGGAAATTCCCTTAACTTGATAAGAATAAATCTAAAAACAAAACAAAACACAAAAATCTGTAGCTAGCTTCCCACATATCTGGTGAAATGTGAACATTTTCCAGTCACATAAGAACAATACAGGGGCTAGAGATAGCTCATGGGTTAAGACTGTTTTTCCAAAGGTACTGAGTTCAAATCCCTGCAACCACAAGGTGGCTGACAACCATCCGTAATGAGATCTGGCGCCCTCTTCTGGAGTGTCTGAAAACAGCTACAGTGTACTTTTGTATAATACATAAATCTTTAAAAAAAAGAAAAAAGAACAATACAGGGA
Organism: Mus minutoides; assembly: GCA_902729485.2. Classification (NCBI taxonomy): domain Eukaryota; kingdom Metazoa; phylum Chordata; class Mammalia; order Rodentia; family Muridae; genus Mus; species Mus minutoides. The sequence continues at coordinate 29,291 of CACVCL010017458.1, forward strand.
GAATTCTCTTGCTACTCCTGTTCAACAACAAGATGCATGCATGCTAGGAAACAACCAAACTGCATTTATTCCCAGAAGGTATGTTTATCAATGTAGATGATCAGTCTGAGTTCTTTACAAAGTCTGTGGACTAATTAACTTCAGCAACATGCGTGACCTTAGGGTATAGAGGAATCAGTCCTACTCCCACCCCCATGTTGATAACAGACAACCAGAAACTTCCAAATATCAATACTGTGATAACCGGTCTGGATTGTCAACTTGATTAGACTGATAAATACTTAAGAGATTAGAGAAGCATAGACCAGGATATAGCAGTGAGGGCATTTTCGGAGACAGTTAGACAATGAAGGTTCTCACCTGAAAAATTAATTAATAAGCCCTTGGTAGATCTTAACATGACAGCATTATGGGAAAGGCAGGGGACCTAATTGAAAGAAGTAGATCTCTAGGAAAGTGTTCTGAGGACTATATTTTGCCCTTGCTGTATTCTCTGCTGTTTTCCATGTGAACGGTTCTATTCCACAAGAGCCTCCTCTCCAGAATGGGCTGGAACCTCTTCAGCAGTGGACTGAACTACATTCTACCTAATTTATTTCTAGAAGGTATTTTGAGCGAATACTCAAATATTGAGTAGGGTTACGGCCATGACTGAATCTGATCATGTGGTTCTTATGCCTTTGAAATGGTTTGTGGGAGGAATCTGGAAACATTTGATGATGTAAGTTAAAGGTGCTGTCAAATGCTATGAGCCCAGCAATTCTGTGGGATCTCAGAAGTCCTGGATGCCAACGAGAACGCTGACAGTGAGATTCAGTTTCACAGGGTTTCAGACAGAACCATGGACTCAGTTGGGATTCTGACTAGACGCCATATGTGTTATATTCCAAGGGAGAATTTTTACATTTTGTAGTGGTCCTAAGGCTTTAAATAAGGCTGAGTTTAGGGAGAACTGACAACTTGGAGGGATTTTCAGGACAGGATATGGTTATTTGGTTTTCTTGTTGTTTTCCAGACTTACAGGTACCACTGAAAGCAAAAGGTACAGCAGAAAGATCAAGTTGGAAGTTTCAAACAAGAAAGGTGTAGTAGTTAGAGTCCTGACACTAAGCAAAGAAGCTCCTCATTTTGTCCTGGGACAATAGGAGAGATGACGCATGAGCATCTCAGGAACTGGCCACTGTGCAAAACTATAAACTCAGTGAAAAGACTTTTCCTTGAAAAGAGAAAGCTTTTGGGTGCCCCTGGAAGTATTTTCCTGGGTTCAACAGCCCAGGCATTCAAAAGCCACTACAGCCACGGTTGTAGATGTTACTTGAGCTTATAGATGACATTGGAGTTGTCCATCTGATGTTGATTTTTTTTCAGACATGCTAATGAAAGTATCTAGATTTCCACTCAGATCTGAAATAAAAGCAAGGAGGGAGGCAGTCTATGGTAAAAAGCCCTTAAGGGCAGCCCCTGAGCGACAAATGCTCAGAGCTGCAAGGATAGAGGCCAGGAAGTGGAGACATCCCAACACCGGAGAGACCAGGAACGGGGAACAGTTGCCAAGGACAGACACAGGTGACAAGTGGAGCCAGCCAAAGACCACATGGGCTGCAAACAGCATGGCTACATGCTGGAACTGTCCAAATCCACTGGTAGTCACATCATACCATCTAGTGACCCAGATGATGGACCTGGAGCTACAGATTTAAGGATTGCCCTACATGGTTTCAGTCCTGCACCGGTCCAATCTTCCTTGCTGCTATTCTGTTCTCCCTTTGGGAATGGGAATGGGAATGGGAATGGGAATGGGAATGGGAATGGGAATGGGAATGGGAATGTCTACTCAGCATCATTGTACCTTGGAAATCTGTAGTTTGTATCTGAGTTTCACGGACTTTCTTGGTGAAGAACTTCCTGGAGTCCCAGAAGGGATTTTGTTTGAACTTTGGCTTTGGAATAATGGAGCTTTGAAGACTACGGGGACTCAAAAATAGATTGGATGCATTTTTTTTATATGAGTGTTTGGGAGACCAATGGTACAATGTTCTAAGTTAGGAAATATGTTCGGGTGTCAAGCTGACAAAGTTTGGACTTCTGATTGTTAGTCTTGACTGTGAGTTTAAGAGGATTAAGGAACACCTGAGAGACTAGCAAAAGCATACCTCTGGGATTATAGCATTTCCAGAGATAGTCAGATAACAAGGACTCTAACCTGGTGAATGGATCAACCCCCTGATGGATTTATAACATAATCATGTTACTGAGCAGCCACTAAGGGTAAGAGGAGCGGCCCACTTGGAAGAAGTACATCATCGGAGGCATGTCTTTGGGAGTTATTATCTCACCTTGGACTCCTCCCATAAGCTCCACTCTTGCTTCTTGTCTGCCATGATGCAAACTCCCTGTCCTATCACACACTCCCTTCCATGGTGAACTAAACTATATATCAAAATAATACTTAGCCCCTCTTAGGATGCTTCTGATGAGTATTTTCACCTACGACGTTACCAAAAGCAGACAAAATTCTTAAGACTCCACCTGGCAAAATATATGCATGGGACTAGAAAGACAGTTTAAGAATTAAAGTACTTGCTTCACACGTGTGAAGACCAGAGTTAGAATCCACAGATCTCATATAAATGCCAGGTGGGTATGACAGCCTGCCTCTAACTCCAGCCTTCAAAGGTAGAAACAGGAGATTCCCCACAGCAAGCTGGCTCAGTGAGATTAACCATGTCAGCAAGCTCTGGATTTGATTGGAAGACCTTGCTTCAATGAATAAGATGGAGGAACAACAGAGGATGATTCTCAACACCAACCTCAGCCCTCCAGATGCATAGTGAACTCAGTATGCGTGTGCACACAGACACTCACGCACCCAAACACATGCAAATATGCATACATATATGTACCCATGTATAACAAACATGTATCACACACATGGAAATAGATATATAAGAATATATATACAAGGCTTATATACTGAAGCCCATGATGCATAGAGGAAGAGTATTTACATCTATATAAACAAGATAAAAGTACACACACACACACACACACACACACACGAACAAAGCTCACAACTAAGACTCAGTGTCACTAGGGCAGGTCTCCAAACTCTTCCATAGGGTTAGCATAATTCCAACCAGGCTCCTAGAAGGTTTTTCTATAAGAAAAGATGGGGAACTGGTGAGATGGCTCAGTGGGTAAGAACACTGACTGCTCTTCCAAAGGTTCTGAGTTCAAATCCCAGCAACCACATGGTGGCTCACAACCATCCATAAAGAAATCTGACACCCTCTTCTGGGGTGTCTGAAGTCAGCTACCGTATAATAATAAATAAATCTTTTTTGCCGGGCATGGTGGCACACGCCTTTAATCCCAGCACTCGGAAGGCAGAGGCAGGCAGATTTCTGAGTTTGAGGCCAGCCTGGTCTACAAAGTGAGTTCCAGGACAGCCAGGGCTATATACAGAGAAACCTTGTCTCGAAAAACAAACAACAACAACAAAAAAAAAAACATGGACTGGTCTTTTGTTGGAAATGGCAAAACCCAGAGTGAAGCAACATTAATAATCCATCTTGATTTAGACTTATTATAGACTACAGCAATCACAGCAATATAACCTGGTAACAATAAATCAAAAGACAAAAAGGCTGGACTGGAGTATCCAGACATAGCCCCACATGGTTATTAACAGGTGATTCTGATGGAGAAGTAAAAGCAGAGGAGTACAGAAGATGGTCTTTCTCAACAAAAGGTCTGAGACATATAATGGATCATCCCCTACACCATCCATACATCTACTGAAAATGATCACAGACCTAAATGTGAAACCTAAAACTAAAATTTCTAGAAGAAGATAAAAAGAAAACCTTCCAGACTTTGGGTTGGAAAAGGCTCTCTAGATGAGGACACTGAAAATCACATTTACAGAAATAAAACAGAAGATGGATTAGATTACCTAAGTTCAAACTTCTCTCTGAACGAAATTTTTAAGAGAAAGAAAATATAAGTCATGAGTTGAGGAAACAAAACGCTTCAAACTTATTTGATAAAAAAAGACTTTCACCTAAAGTAAAGAGTCCATGAACCTCAGTAACAGAAAAACAACCCAATTTTTGAACTGGCGAAAGATTTGATGGGACTAGAGAGATGGCTTAGAGCTTAAGAACATTGGTTGCCATCCAGATACTGCCTCACCTGGGGATCCATCCCATATACAACCACCAAACCCAGACGCTATTGTGGATACCAACAAGAGCTTGCACACAGGAGCCTGATATAGCTGTCTCCTGAGAGGCTCTGCCAGTGTCTGACAAATACAGAAGTGGATGCTCACAGCCATCCATTAGACAGAGCACAGGATCCCCAATGAAGGACCTAGAGAAAGGACCCAAGGAGCTGAAGGGGTTTGTAGCCCCATAGGAGGAACAACAACAATATGAACTAACTAGTATCCCCAGCACTCCCTGGGACTAAACCACCAAGCAAAGAAAACACATGTTGGGATTCATGGCTCTAGTTACATATGTAGCAGAGGATGGCCTAGTCGGTCATCAATGGGAAGAGAGGCCCTTGGTCCTGTGAAGGCTCTATGCCCCAGTATAGGGGAATGCCAGGGCCAGGAAGCAGGAGTGGGTGGGTTAGTGAACAGGGGAAGAGGGGAGGGGATAGGGAGTTTTCAGAGGGGAAACCAAGAAAGGGGATAACATTTGAAATGTAAATAAAGAAAATATCTAATAATAATGAAAAAAGAACACTGGTTGCTCTTCCATAGGACCTGGGTTTGATTCCCATACAGTGGCTCTCCACTGCCTATAAACTCATGTTCCAGGGAATCTTCTGCCCTCTTGTGACCTCCAGAGGGACCAGGCACACACATGGACACACATGTAGGTAAAGCATTCATACAACAGAAATGAATAAAGAAAACATTTTTTTTTAATGTGAAAAGACACTTGACCAAAGAAGGTGTACAAAGGGCAAGTGAGAGGACAAAACAACCTTCAGCATCGTTAGCCAATAAGGAGAGGCCAGTCAAAGCCACAGTGAGATGCCATGGTCACATGTAAAACGGTCAAAATTAGTAACCTCACCAGACAAAGTGTCAGGTGCAGAAAAGCTGGAGCTCCTGTTCAGTGTCGGTAAGAATGAGCAGCAGTGCAGCCATACTGAGGACATTTAGCAACAAAAGTGTCTGCTATGTCTACACCTCTGCCTCGGAGAAATGATAGCATCCATCCAACCATGGTTTATGCATCCATGCATCCAATAGCTTCATTTGCAGATAGGAACAATTCACACATCCAGAAATTAAGTGAATTGGTAGATTAAACTGTGATCTGCTTGTGTAATAAGATACTACTTAGAAATTTTTAAAAAATGAATTATCAATTCAAAAACATGGATGATCTCACAATACGGTATTGCTGCGTTTATATTAAACTGTGGGAATGCAAACAATCTGTAGCTGTGGGAAACAGCAGAGGCTGATGGGTAAGGAGGAAGTGGAAGAGGCAGCGTGCATTGCAAGAGTCAAAAGGAAACATTTGAAAGTAATAGGTGTGGGCTGATAGAGGTGATAGTTCCACACGTGAAACATATGTCAAAAATCTGCCGAATTTTATACTTCGTGTATGATTATATTTATGTCAATTTTACCTCAATAAAGCTGTTACGCGTTCCCAACAGATAAGAGGAGATAAGACAACACACATGCGGCGGAAGAACAGACTGTAATAAAAATAGAATGTTTCCAGAACCAAGTTTTAAAAACTCTTGGGAATTAAAAATGGTAAAGCAAAAACAGAATAGCAAAAAGACTGAATTAAGGGAATCTTCTGGAATATAAAGCCGGAACGCACTCAGAAAGAATACATGGAAAAGTAAGTTTTGAGGACTTAGAACTATAAGGTATAAAAAACAAAACAAAACAAACTGAAGTTCAAGAAAGCAAGAACACAGAACTAAATGGAAATAAATCAATAAAATAAGCCCGGGGAAAACGTCTACTACAAAAACTCAAGTACCAGAGGCTACGGAGACAGCCCAGTTGGTAAAGTGCAACGTGGCTCCACAAATGTAAGGACCCGAGTTAGGATCACGGGCATCCAGGAAAAAGCTAGGCATGGAGGTTCACTGTGATCTTCCACTGAGGAGACAGATGGATGAATCCATGGAACTCATTAGCCAGCAAGTCCTGCCTAATCCCATGAGCTCCGCATATGATGAGAAAGCCTATGACAGAAGAGATGGTGAAGAGCCAAAGATGGCCGACGTCAAACTCCAGCGCGCATGCGCACACCATAGAACGAACACACATGCCTATAACAGTTTGCTTTAGTTGTAAAGTTGCTACAGTCTTAATATCATTTGAGAAGACAGTCTCAGTAAGGAACTGTCTAGATCAATTTGGCCTGTGAATATTTTTCTTAGTTAGGCTAACTAAGGTAAGAAGCCCAGCCCTCCTTGAGCAACACCATTCACTCCTAGGGTGTCTCAGAGTGTGTGAGAGTCAAGAAGCCTGTGGAGAGGTCGTTGTGCACCCATAAGCCCTTTCTCCTCTAAGTTCCTTTTCGTTGGGGCATTTTACCACATCGACCAAAAAAAGAGAAAAAGAAGGAAGAAAAGAAGGAAAGAAATAGGAAGGAAGNGGGGAAGAGAACATCCTTAGAGCTAAGACTGCAGAGGTACCATAGCGGGGTAAAGAACGTCCTTTATCCCATTTGTTTGCAACAGAAAACTAAACTGGGCTGGGGACACGGCTCAGGGCAACACCAGATTCAGATCCCCAGAACCCCCATTAAAAGCTGGGTGCAGTGGTGTACACCTGTAAGGCTAGCACGAGAAGGCAGCTCCTGGGGGCTTTCCAGACCAACAGTGTAGCCCAATTAGTGAGTCCCATGTTCAGTGAGAGAACCTCTCTCATAGACACTGACTAGGTAACACATTAGAAGCAGTCAGGTCAGACAGATGCATACAAACACACACACACACACAAACACACACACACACACACACACACATGTTCATGACTCACATTCCACAAATCAATACACATTCCTCACACGTTTCTGAACTGTGTCACCTGTGCCCATGGGGGGAGGGCCGTGGACTATTTATTCAATATACCAAAAGATGACAAAGCCATTGGCAAAGGAAACTTGGGGACATATACAGAAAAAGAGTATACACACATATATATATACATATATGTATATATATATGTGTGTGTGTATATACATGTATATATATATATATATATATATATATATATATATATATATATATATACACACACACAGAAGTCAGCAGGGTGCTGATAGCAGTTTTCCCACATAGCATTTCCACCCCTGAGCCCTGTGTACCTTGTATCTCCTATGGAAAGGGTACGCTGAGAAGAAAATGGGATGAGGAGGAGGATACAGAAGATGGGTCCAAAAAGTCAGTTGTCTAACAACAAAAAATGATTAGCCCAGCTTCTCTGGTGTATGTACCTCAAGGCATTCTGAGGATTTCAGATGGGCCTGGGTCTACCTGCGGGTGGAAGGGACTTCACTAAGAGGCGCCACTTTCCATCTCTGCTAGCACATTCTAAGTAGTCTCATAATGCCATCTGGTTGTGCGATAGCTCTGCCCTATTTCCACATTCCACAAATGCTGAAAAGCCTGGACATCCTCCAAAGCTTCCTGGACAGGTTCACAGCAGCCTCCTTGAAGGCATGGGTGTCCTCACTTCAGATCCAGTAGGAAATGATATTTTGTAAAGCCATCATCTTGGGACATTACTGGTAGGCCAACATGGAGCAATGACCATCAGTACGAGAAGTGGACTAAGTGGCTTGGCCGCATACTTTCCCCAGTATTTTGTCAATCAACTCAAGGAGAGCAGTTGTCACCACAAGGGAAACTGTACTCAATGCTCTGGAGACCAAGCAATGCATCCCCACAATTACCAAGTCTTGGAAACTTCTATCAGATCGCACAGGATGGTGGCCTTTTGCCCGGCCTGCCACAGTGATTGCAAAGTGATCTGCTTATTCCTCTCCCCAAGTCTTACCTCCCCTCCAAAGCCAGGCTGCTATAATCTAATCTAACCATATTTACCCTCCCTGGCAGTGACTTCCATAGAAGATGAAGCCTATCCTTGGAGGTAAAACACGCAGTTTCCCAGAATCACTCCAAAGCAAAGACTGACGACACTAAGTCTTGCCGGGAACAGAGGTAAGAGATGAGTCCATCAGTACTGAAAAGAATTCCACCTTGAACTCAATGAAAGCAAACTCTGCATTCTGTTTAGATGCCTGGCACGACACTCCATCGCAGGTCATCTAACAGACGGACGATACTAGGAAATCCCATCAGTCAATGCTCAGAATTTTAGCGGTGTGACTTCAAGATTTGACCTGGCCAGTGTGTGAGTCTATATAAAGTAAGGAGGGCTCAACTTAGAACCGCAGAAGCCATGGCTACATGGAATAGGGCCCAGGGCCACGAGCACTGTCCCATCCTGGTTTTGAAGTACACAAACATCCAAAAGAGCGCCACCTGCTGGGAGCAAGGACTCAAACTCAGGAGCCCAAGGGGGACATTCCACATCCGAGCCACCACTGCAAACCACCAAAAAGAACAAGAAATATCGTCAGAATGGAGGCTCTGGGTGAAGTGAACGGAACACACAAGGATGTTCTCCATAAGCAAGAGACTCGGCCATCGCACAGCACACTGGTGGTTAAGCTGCCGAGAGAGTTCTGAGGACAAAACATTTGCAGAGCAAACCTGTCTGTGATGGATTGTATATTCTTAGACAGGGAGTGGCACCATTTGGAGGTGTGGCTTTGTTGGAATAGGTGTGACCTGGTTAAAGTAGGTGTGTCACTGTGGGTGTGGGCTTAAGACTCTCACACCAGTTGCCTGGAAGTCAGTCTTCCACCAGCAGCCTTTGGATGAAGATGTAGAACTCTCAGCTCTGCCTGTGCCATGCCTGCCTGGATACTGCCATGCTCCCACCTTGATGATAATGGACTGAACCTCTGAGCCTGTAAGCCAGCCTCAATTAAATGTTGTTTTTTATAAGACTTGCCTTGGTCATGGTGTCTGTTCACAGCAGTAAAACCCTAACTAAGACACTGTCTTAGTCAGGGTTTCTATTCTTGCACAAACATCATGACTAAGAAGTAACTTGTGAAGGAAAGGGTTTATTCAGCTTACACTTCCATACTGCTGTTCATCACCAAAGGAACTCAGGACTGGAACTCAAGCAGGTCAGGAAGCAGGAGCTGATGCAGAGGCCATGGTGGGATGTTACTTACTGGCTTGCTTCCCCTGGCTTGGTCAACCTGCTTTCTTATAGAACTAAGACTACCAGCCCAGGGATGGTACCACCCACAATGGGCCCTTCTCCCTTGATCTCTAATTGAAAAAATGCCTTACAGCTGGATCTCATGGAGGCATTTTCTCAAGGGAGGCTCCTTTCTCTGTGATAACTCCAGCTTGTGTCAAGTTGACACACAAAACCAGCCAGTACAAAACCTGACAACCGGGTCCAGGGTGAAAGGACAGACTGATTCTCACAAGTGCTCACCCGACCTAACATGAGCACAAGGACAACCGTCCCTCCCGCAGCCACACACCATATCACACTAATTTAAACTTTTTAAATAATGCAAGGGGTGCTCAAGCTGAAAAGCCCCTTATTGTATTATGACTCTATATTATCATAAAGGCTATTTCTGAGAAAAATACAAACTATGGTAGAGAGTACAGTGTGAATCCTGGGCCTGAAGAAATGGCCCCATTAGTTAAAAGTGCTTGCTGCTCTTGCAGAGGACCTGGGTTTGGTTCCCAGCATGTACATCAGGTGGCTCACCACTCCTATCAATCTAGCTCTGGAGGGGATCTGATGTCCTCTTACGCACGCACACATATACACATGTAAAGTAAAAATAAAACTTAAAATAAGAAACAGTGCAAGCCACATCTCTGGAGTCTCTCAGGTTCTTCCAACTGTGCATAAGCGTCTTCTGTAAAATGGGATTAATAACGACCTCCTCCTTCACTGTCAGGAAGAAAGGAACTCCTTCACGTAAAGACTTAACTTTAATATGGTCCAGGACAGGGTCCCTCCATAAGGGAAGGATGGCTGCCTTGTTTTATATTTTAAGAGTTAGTTAGTGGGCTGTGGTGAGAGAAGGCTAGGCATCACAGACTCCACCCCACCCCCAAAAAGGATCTGCCCCAAGTCAGCACTGGAGATCAGAAAGACTGGGCTAGAGAGCTGGAGAATGTTTACACAAATCATGATTTTCTCAAGGGTTCCACAGACCAGACCACTGGACTCCCTGCGGCAAGCTCAGAAGCCCCAGAACTGCTTCAGAGTAACTTTTCCATTTGCTTCCTGTCGCTCCAAAACAGCCCTACGCCAATCAGAGAGCTCTGTGACAGCCCTAAGCCAATCAGAGAGCTCCGTGACAGCCCTAAGCCAATCAGAGAGCTCTGTCACAGCTCTAAGCCAATCAGAGAGCTCTGTGACCAGACAGTCTCCGGGATCCAGACAGCCTCTCCTTGCTAAGTAGGAAAGGTGGAGCCTTGGAATCCTGGTGCCCAGCGCCTGTGCTTTCCTGGTCAGGGGTCAATGGGCTCTCCACATCTGCCCATCTAACCCTGAGCAGCCTGACCCATACTCCATAGGGCAATGAGCTTGAGACTGCAACACAAGATGGCACTGCTAGCCCTGGGTCAGAGAGGGCGGGGAGACTGGGGAGGAAGGAAGGAGGTTAAGAGCACTGACTGCTCTTCCAGAGGTCCTGAGTTCAATTCCCAGCAACCACATGGTGGCTCACAACCATCTGTAAAGGGAGCCCTCTTCTCGTGTGTCTGAAGACAGCTACAGTGTTCTCATATACATAAAATAAATAAATAAATCTTTTTTAAAAAATGACAAACCCCCATCCGTCTTATGAGCATCCATTTGTCGGTTCCTGAATCTAACTGCAAGTACACCCCCACCGTCAAACCACTTAGAATTCAAGGCACTTCAAATCCCTCTCATCAGGCTTGTCTCATCTGAATATTCCGATTCCTAGACAAAACAAGACACCAAACCATCACCCACGGAGTCGTAACACAACCACTCACACGAGTCTAGTCTGAGCCTCATTCAAAATCACAGCACTTGGTTCCACAACTCATTCACTCACTGTGTGTATGAGGGCTTATGTGTATGTCTGAGTGTGTGTGTGTGTGTGTGTGTGTGTGCGCGCACATGCGCGCTAGCGTGTGTGCAGGGGTCAGAGTTCAGCCTCAGGTGTTGTTCCTCAGGATCCATCCACTCTGAAGTATTTTAGATTTATTTCATTTTATGTGTATGAGTGTTTTGTCTGTGGGTACATCGTGTGCTTACCTGATGCTCTCAGAGGCCAGAAGAGGGCGCTGGATTCCCTGGAATTGGAACTTAGGATGAGCTTCCCACACCACTATGTGGGTGTGGGAAACTGAACTCAGGTCCTCTGCAAAAAGGACCCTAAGTACTGCTGAATCCACTCTCCTGAATTCCCACATTGTTTTTTGATAAACAGTCTCTCTCCTGGACCTGGGGCTTGCTGATTAAGCTAAGCTGACAGGTCAACAAGCCTGGGGGAGTGGGTCCTCCTGTCTCCATCCCACCAATGCAAACATTACTAGTACAAGCTACTACATCTGGCATTTTACATACAACTCAGGTTCTCCTGATTGCAGGGGGGGCACGCACTTTATCACTTGTGCTATCTGCACCCCCATTCTCTATAGTTGGGGATTAGAAAAGTTACTAATTTAAGGGGATTTACTTTTATTGCACCTGAGAACAGGCGCCTGCAGAGGCCAGGGACATAGAATCTCCCTGGAGCTGGAGCTGTGGGAAGTATGTGACTTGGGTGCTGGGAATCACACCAGGGCCCTCTGGAGGAACGTTGCTAGCTCTTCCCATTGGCAGTCTCTTCAGCCTCCCTGAGTCACTTAATTTTTAACTTTTCTAATCCCCACTCTCGGGGGGGGGGGGGGGTCAGAAAGCAACAGAGTAGACCTCACCTGTGTGCCCTGTGACTGAACAGCAGGATCCTGAGAAAGGGAGATGAGGCCTGATGTCTGCTAGGTGGAAGCACCTGGCCACAGGGACCGCATGCAGTAGGACTGCATTTGTGTAAAAAGGCAGACCAGGAAAACCCACGGAAAATATACACTTATCAGTGACTGCCTAGAGCTGGGGGACCTGGTGGGACAATGCAGGAAAAGGTGGCTATGGCTGCTTATATTTAAGAAGACCGGGTTGGGGGGTTGGGGGAGTTGTTTGTTTGTTTTAAGTGATCGGTCAGAAAATATCAGCGGAGAAAGGTCTTGCTAAGCCTAGTGATGTGAGTCTGGACTCCAGGGACCCTCATGCCTTGTGCTTGCTAAGCCTAGTGATGTGAGTCTGGACTCCAGGGACCCTCATGCCTTGTGCTCTGACTGCCACACTGGAACCATGGAACACACCCCACTCCCCCAAAACACACAAATAAACACAAGACAAATAAATATTTCAAAAAGGAAAAACAAAAGCCCATTGGCTTATGTTGAGGTTAGGCCAGGCTCTTCCTCCCAGGCCCATGCTCCCAGAAATAAGACTCAGACTCACAATATATTTACAGACACCCTGGCCATAAAGCCAGGCTCTTCCCTGACTGGATATAACTTAAAATATCCCATTTAATCTGACCTGCATTCTGCCACGTGGTTAGCTACCTGTGTTCAGGTACCTGACATCTGTCTTGTCCCATCTTCCCCCGGAAATCTCCGCACTTGGCTCTATCCCAGAATTCTTTCTCCTCCCGGATGTCCCACCTTCTACTTCCTTGCTAAACCATTGGTCCTAGGCTTTTTAATTGACAGGTGAATGTATCCATACAACACACAAGATAGTCTCTATTTAATTCCTCTTTGTATGGGAAATTATGTTGAATGTTTTGGTCCAGTGATTGTAGGTCTGTGAATAATAAAAATAAAAATAACAGTAATGTTTATTCAAAAGTTAAAGTTGGCGGGCTGGGAAAATAGCTCTGTTGTTTGTTTGTTTGTTTGTCTGTTTAAATGTGGTTGTTGAGCAAGTACCCCCAGGTGATCAGCGCATTTTCCTCATAACAACAAATGAAATTTGAATGTGCATATACCAGAGGATTACTCAGCTTCCAAAGAGAGGAAATGCTGATACTTGTGGCAGGAATGAACCCTGAGGACAGTACACTGAGGGATGTAAGCCAGTTTCCAGACTCCTACATGATTCTACTTCCACGAACTGTGGAGTAGTGAGATTCTTAGACAGAGACTAGAGCAATCACTTCCAGGGGCTGGGGCATGCGTTTCATAGACAGTCTCAACTTTGCATGAAAAGAGCTATCTGGATGGGCCTCGGGTGAGAGTTATCCATCACCGTGAACATTCTTCCTGCCTCTAGCTCTGCTCTTAAAAATGCTTAAGATGACAAATTGCAGTGAACTTGATCACAATTAAACTAGAGAGGCTAGAAGGATCCAAAGGCTTGAAGGGAGAGAAGGGAAATGATTTCATAGGGGAAAAAGACTGAGAGCAAGAGCCAGAGTCCCTGCAGGACAAGTACAAGGCATAGCCTGGTTCTAGCAGGCTCATGGCAGCACCAGGCTCATCACTACCTTCTGGGGTATGCTGGCCTCACCCACACCCTGCCAGCCACACCGCCACCCACACCAGCCTTGAAACAAGCCAGCTCAGAACTCAGGGGGTGGGAGCAGAGTGACTCACTGATCCACAGACAGAGCTCTGACTTCTGACAGAGAAGAGGCCCCACCTCACCCCTGCCCCACACCTGTGACCTCTGTCTATACAGTTACCAAAAATGCAGATTTGGGCTTGGCCATCAGGGCAGGGCATCCCAGGCAGTCAGGGACATAATGGGGACACAGTGACCCTCAGGATCCAAAGACGCAGTTCCCTTCGTTGTCAGGTGTCCCATGGGTGAGTTTGTAGGGTAAATGATGTAGGAGGTAGGGAAGACAGTGAGGAGAAGGCTCATGAAGTGCTTAGAAAATCCAGGAAAAGACAAACAGTGAGAGCCGAGGCTGGCACTCACTTGGGAGGATGCTGAGCTAGCATTAGGGAAGTCCCAGATTCCATTCCTAGCACCACCTAAACCTGCTCTGATGGGGCACACCCATAATCCCAGTGTTGGGGAAGTGGAGGTGTAAGATCAGAAGTCCTTGGTTTACCTTCAGCCACATAATGAATTCAAAGTTGAAGGCCATTCTGGGACAAAAGAAAGGATATCTTCAAAAAAAGATAAAAGAGGAAAGGGGGAGGGAGGGAAAGGGGAGGGAGGGCAAGACAGACTGAACTAGGCAGGACCAACGCTCACAAGGCTCAGTGAACTGATCCTGGCTGACATCCTAAATTATAGTCCATGGAGGGACAGACACTACCAAGACGTAACAAAGCCGGAGGCTGCACTGGCCCCCTTGTTCCCCACCACGAGCCCATCTCATGGCACACAGTTCACCAAGAAGTCCATCTCCACTGTGTAGCTTTCCCTTCTGCAGGGGTAGAGTGTGGGGAGTAGACATCTAATTGGAGAGACAGAGAGGGGCAAAGGAGAAGCGTCTGAAGGCATCATCCAGAAGGACAAGCCCCACCTCCCCGTCATGGCTCTACAGTTTGTGAAGTCCCACCATCACAACTGGAGGACATTTAATACTGTCTTATAACCTCTAAGCAGTGCAATTGAGAAAAAGGAAATAACTGTATCAATTAATGTCTATGAAAGAGTCAAAAATAGGATTCACTATCCAATCATATATCTTATTAAGAGAATAAAGTGGAAAGACAGAGATTAAAGGAGCAACTTCAGAAATCTGTCTGGTTACCAAACAAAAAAACAAAAAACAAAAAGGAACTAATCAACAACCAGCAGTAACTGCTTAGAAAATATAGTAGGAAAATACCCTATTTAGAGAAGTAGCAAAAAATATAAAATGCCTAGAAATGAAATTTAACCAAAGGGGGCGAAAAACAGTGCAGGATTCAACGAAGAAATGTGCAAAACTGCAACATATTTTAAAACGCCATTTATACCAAATGGAGATGCTTCTATATTTGTGGACGGGAAGTTCATTACTGTAAACATGTTAATTTTCTCAAACTCAACTTCAAACTTCAAGCGATTTTAATCAAACTCCCATCTGGAATTTTTTAAACTTCACAAATTTATTTTAAGTAAATAAGAAGCAGAAATAGCCCAGGGGGAAAAATGTTAAAAAACTGAATTTAGACTTGTAGTAATATTTATTACAACAGAAAACTATCATAAAAAGTAGCTCTACTGTAAGAACAAAGAGAAACTGAAATTGTATAAAAAGCACAAAGACATACCTATAATACATAGTGTATGCCTTGCAGTAGGCAAATATATATATATATATATATATATATATATATATATATATATATATATATACCTTCTCACATACACACATATATATATATTAAAATATCATTTTAGATTCTATATTCATTAAAGCATATGGAAAACTAGTTAAGTAAAAGAAATTATGGAATTATGATGCATTGACATCTACGAGTATGAGCCCAGTCTAACTCAAGAACTAAATGTAAAATAAATAAAGGCACACACCAAATGAACTGCACACAGATTGTGGACTTTTTAAACTGACAGAAAAATCCAAAAGGTGTTATGAAATAAAATTTTAAAACTCCAGGATACCAAAACATCATAATCTGGATTTGAAAAAAAAAAGTGAGAAAAATCCTTGCAATTTAAACTATATATAAATTAATTGAACTTTACACTTTGGTGAGAAACAGAAATACTCTAAAAGGGACATTTGGGAGTATTAATTGTGGGGAGAAAATATAAATATGAAATGACCAGTGCACAAACAAATCTATTACAGTTCACCAGGATTAAAAGTATGAAAAATGAAAACACCAAATCGGCACTTTTCCAAAATCTGCAAGAATTAAGACAACGGGTGCTTGACCGTCTCTCTACGATAAGAAGAAAGATATCAATGCCTGAATCACTTACAACATATATAATGGGCAATTTGGCAAGGCCCAGGACGGAGTCTTTGAAGTGGTCCCATCTTTTAGTGAGTAATTTTGCCTTCTGAAAACAGCCTACACACAAAAGCTCTAAAACCACCACGTGTTGCATGCCCTCACAGCAGACACAGCTCTGCGCTTCCAATAGACTGTCTCGTTTAGCTCTTTAAAGTGAGCTACAAGTTCCCACGTACAGATCTTTTTGCAGATGAGGAAACTAAGGCTCAAGAAAACCATCCAAAGTCACACAAGGGTGTGTTTAAGGGGTAGAGCCAGTACCCAGACACAGGAAGTATGCATACCCAGGATGCCACTAAAGAAGCAGTCATACCAATAGCAAAAGCTTTGCCATAAGCACAGAATAAAATCAACAGACGGATAAGTAGGTGATTGGTGTGTGAGTGTTGAGATGGACCGATGGATGCATGCATAGATAGGTGGATAGATAATTTGGGTAGATGGATAACTAGATGAATGAGTGGGTGGGATAGGCAGGTGAGCAGATGGATGGATGGACAATTGGATAGATGGATGCCTGGATTATGGGAGAATTGATGGGTGGGTGGATGAACAAATGGATGAGTGAAGGGATGGACAGATGGATGGATGGACAGATGGATAGATGATGGATGGATGGATGGATGGATGGTGGATGGACTTGTGGATGGACAGATGAGTGGATGGATGGATGGATAATGAATGGATGGGTGGACATTTGGATGGGTAAATGGATGGATGGATGGATGGATGGATGGATGATGGCTATATGGATGGATAGATGAATGGATGGATGGACATATGGATGTGAGTGTACCTGGATGCCCCAACTCATCTATCCATTATTTTACATTTTCAAGCCCCTGGCAGTTAGGAAATACTCGACCCATTTTGAAAGTATGACGGCTGACTGTCGTCAGCAACTTGACTGGATCAAATCAACTAAGAGATAAGCTGGCAGGAACTCCTGTGAGAAATTTTCTTGATCAGGTTATTTAAAAAACAAAACACAAAAACAAAAAAAGAAAAAACCCAACAACAACAAAACCTCACCCTAAGTGTGAGCAGTGCCTGCTGGCACCCGGGCAAGCACAGGCATGGGGCTCACCCTAAGTGTGAGCAGTGCCTGCTGGCACCCAGGGCAAGCACAGGCACGGGGCTCACCCTAAATGTGAGCAGTGCCTGCTGGCACCCAGGGCAAGCACAGGCACGGGGCTCACCCTAAATGTGAGCAGTGCCTGCTGGCACCCAGGGCAAGCACAGGCACGGGGCTCACCCTAAATGTGAGCAGTGCCTGCTGGCACCCAGGGCAAGCACAGGCACGGGGCTCACCCTAAGTGTGAGCAGTGCCTGCTGGCACCCAGGGCAAGCACAGGCACGGGGCTCACCCTAAGTGTGAGCAGTGCCTGCTGGCACCCGGGCAAGCACACACAGGCACGGGGCAGAACCTGAGTCTCTTCCTCTTTCTGGCCCTTGCTTTCCCATCTCCTTGGCTGAGATCTGCAGTTGCTGGAGACTTTTCCTATCACATTCTGAGTCCCTGACCACACTTCCCACCATGATCCTTTCCTTTAAAACCCCTACCTGACCTCAGACTTTGGTAAGTAGCAAGGTGGTATCCCGATAAAGAGGAGCACGCCATTATCAGGTATATTGTACGTGTGGGGTGGACACAGCAAATGGCTGTCTGGCTCAGCAAGCTCTGGCAGCCTGACTTCCTCACTGTCAGGTTGACAGGACAGCATGGGAATAGCTTTGCCTTTGTGACAACATCCTGCTTCTTCCTGCTTGAGAGAGGGATGAAGCTGCTGGACCCTGCTCAACCCTCTTGCTGTGAGCTGCAATCCCAGCAGCCTGGACTGATGGTACAAGTCACTGCATCATCCAACCAGAATCCCTCTGCAAACCAGCACCAAGCTGTCCCTCTTAAGCTATGAATATACAGAATCCCTGAATTTGAGGGAATTACTGATGCAAGATAAAACCATTTAATTGAAACCCCAGTACCCAGCTAACAAGCATCCTCACAGTGTTCATCTATGTGGCCACCCCCAGGAGGCACCTAGACATAGCGCCTTGCCCACTGAATAGAGTGATCCAGATGAGATGCCCAAGGCACCCACCCTCTCAGGTGCACGCGGAGGTCTGGGAGGTTTTAGGTAAGACTCTGTCTGTGGTCCCTCTGTAACACCAGACAGGGCTTCTGTGTCAGAAAAGCATCTGGAGACCCAATGCCCATTCCCTTGGCAACCAGTGACCCCACGACAAGGAGTCAAATGAAACCCAACACAAAATGGGATGCAGGAACCCAGCTTGCCCACTAGGCAGCTCTGTGGCTTTGGGAAAGCCACATCACCTTTCTGTGCTTGAGTTCCTAGTTTACATAGGGAGGGTGAAAACAGAAAGCCCAGGTGGTAGGCAAAAAAAGAAAGAGATAAAGGAAGGAAGGAAGGAAGGAAGGAAGGAAGGAAGGGAGGGAGGGAGGGAGGGAGGGAGGAAGGAAGACTTTGATAGATGTGGTATGAGGGTTAAATGAGATAAGACTTATAAAAAGCCCCCAAATGATGTCTGCATATAGTTACTCAGTGAATGTCAGCTCTTACTACAACCACCTCTACCTAGAGTTCAGGACAACAGACATGACCAGAAACAAGTCATCAATCTATAAGAAGCGAGCTTAGCCTCAAATTTAGCTTTCCAGAGCAAAACCCATGGCTGAAGCATCCATCACCCTGTAAGGCCTGAGTGGAAAATTGGATCAATCCCACCCCTGGCCAGAATTCCATACCACAGGAACCTCACACCATCCCTCCGACTCAGTTAGGGATGAGCAGGGAGTCCCAACAGGACACTAGTCGGTGCAAGGTGAGTTATATGCCACTACTAGCCCATGACACACACCTAGTGTCCTGCTCTAAGTGCTTGAGGAGAGCAGAAGGCACGATACTCACAAGACTTGATCTGTCTCCAAGACTTTCCATCTTCCCTTAGCTGCACGCCCACAGTGCCCACTGCACTCATGTAACAAAAAGAAAGAAAGAAAGAAAGAAAGAAAGAAAGAAAGAAAGAAAGAAAGAAGAAAAAAACTGATTCTCATTGTCTCCTGTGAACAATGAAGCCTGGAATCCCATTTGTGCCCATCAGGGTCACAAGTTATAGTCCTGGAGTCTTTACCAGGTGTAGTCCAGCTACTCCAACCATAACTGCCTACCAACAGAAGGTCCAAGAATCCAGTAGCTGTTCAGTCTAAAAGGGTAGATATCTCAGCTGGTCTTCAGCATAGCCTGGAATCCTGAAGAAATGGGCTGTGACACCTAAAGGCTTGAAAGCAAGAGTGAGAGCAAGCAGGCAAGGAGAGAACCAGCTTCCCTCTCCTTTTGTAAAACCCTCCCAGGTGTGCCAGTCGTTTGGGTTTTAGTTAATTCCAGATGTAGTGAAGTTGACCGTCACGAGTAGGCATCACACTATTGTACCATCTGAGTGGAATTAAGAGCCAGGAGCACAACAAATAGTCACAAAATTGTCCAACCCTACTGCCCTGGGGGAGAAATGACTGTTCAATAATGTGGGCTCAGCAGAGATTGGCCTTGTGGGATGAAAACAACTTCTTCTGCCATGATCTCACTCCGTGTGGCACCAGAGCCAGCATGGACTCTTGGTCTCTTCCACTTAGACTATAAACATGGATTCTATGCAATTTCCACCCTATCCTCTCAAGAGCTCTGGAATGTCCCAACTGTTCTGAGCACCAAAGATGGCTGAAAGGTGCCCCAAGAATGTAAAGCTGGAAGCTAAGTAGCCATGAAAGAATCATATGTGACCAAGTAGGAGCCTCCAGATACCCCAGGGTAGAGTCACATCATACATACGGGCAAGTATTTATTACCCATGCATGCCTTCAATTTTCATACAGCATTGTCTTATTTGGAGTTTCTACTGCTATTAACACACCATGACCATGAAAACCCTTAAGGAAAGCATTTCTGAGGTGTAAGCTTACAGGTTCAGAGGTCTAGCCCATTACCATCATGGTAGGAAGTGTGGCAGGACACAGGCAGATAAGGTGCTGGAGAAGGAGCTAAGAGTTCTACATCTGAATCCATAGGCATCAGGGAAAGAGATGGAGAGAGCCACTGGACCCAGCTTGGGCATTTCAAATCTCAAAGCCCATTGTCAATGAGACACTTCCTTCTACAAGGTCACACTGACTCTAACAAGTTCACACCCCCTAATGCCACTCCCTAAACATGCAAATGAGTTGGGGGGGGGGGACTTCTTACTCAAGCCACACAAGCATAGGAGAATCTCTCTGTACCTCAAAGGCAGGTAATCCAACACACAGGCTGGATTTAAGAAAATTGGGGGAGGTCCCCAATCCTTATCTGCATTCCAGTCCTCCAAACCCCTCGTTAACGAGGCATTCACTGTTAGAGGGATCTGGGTTCAGATCTACGCCTGACAACTCAAGTGTACACCCTTGGGTATGGACTTAACTCTCGGCACCTGAACGACACCTAGTTTCCAGGGTCAGGGAAAGGATTTTAAAATATGTTGATGAAATGAAAACACTCACTGGATGCTTACAGCCACTGGCCATTAACACTCACTGGATGCTTACAGCCACTGGCCATGACACTCACTGGATGCTTACAGCCACTGGCCATGACACTCACTGGATGCTTACAGCCACTGGCCATGATGTTTGGTTCTTTGTCTTCTAGAATATTCTTCTAGCACTGGGATTAGGTCCTTTTCTCCTCCTAACAATCTGAGGCCAGAGAAGTGCACACTACAGAAGTTATTACAAGCACCATAGCCATACACTCTTCCTGAATATAGAATCAGGAGCCTTCACCTCTTAGACCTGAAGCCTCACTCCCTTACCAGCTCACTCCTTAACACACTCTTGTGTCTCCATCCTCCCCACTTGCCTGTTACTGGAACCTTCCTACCCCTGCCCGTGCAGAAGCCCTAATTTACACCTGGAGACTGTGATCAGTCAGGGAAAGGACAAGCCTTCCCTGATTCTTCACACCACATGCCCAGACCCAAACGCTGTGTTTATTGATCTCCACTGCAGAGGGAACCCTTTGAAAGCAGAGCCCAGGGAGCCCAGGACCCCAGCCCTCAGCACAGCGTGCAGCATGTGGCACATGGAGGAGTCAAGTTAAACTGCTCTTCATGCTGGCTGGAGATTCCAGCCTGCTGATCAGGTACAAAGGGAAGCCAGTCAGATATAGCACCGGAGGCTCTACTATTTAACATTTACATAGATACACCATGCTGGAGTCCTTGTAACTTCCAAAGACTTGGTTTATACAAACCAAGAACAGGGAGAATATAACATGAGGAGAACAGCGCAATACATTTATTATCAGCACCCCTACCGGACCCCATCTCCGTCTCCAGGTTTTTTTTTCCTTTGCAGTGTTGGGCCTTGACCATGATCTCAGGGCCATGCTGGAAAGAACACCACTGAGCTAGACTGCTGGCTCCCTATCAACTTTGATCTTTGACCTTGAAATGGCCCTGATGTCCAATCCCCTGACTTTTAACTCTGTGCTTATGTTATCTAGCTAAGAGATCAAGAAAAGGGCTCACCTTGCTACAAACACACCCATCCAAGAGGGGGACGTCATACAAGGGGCTAATTGTGTGTTCTCTCTGTGTGCAGTACAAGTTTGTCATAAAGACCATTTATAATGGACAGATAAAGTCAGTGGAAGCCCAGCCCTGACAGATAAGATGTAAAACAGATGTATAAATCCCTATAGAAAGTGTGGCTCCCACTGTGCCTATGTAACACAAGCAACCCCAGAGTAAAAACTCAGCCATAATGACCAGAGTAGAAAATAATGACAGGTGGTCCCATGTTTCTTATCACTTCAACTTTCATTTTCAATTTTTCTCTAGTAGTGCTACTTTATGAATTTAAAAAAAAAAAAAAAGAAGAAGAAACTCTACCAAACGCCTAGTGGTATTTTAGGTAGGACAGTTGATGATTGTTAAAACTGTTAGCACATATATAAATTATTAGAAATGCAGGGAAAGGGCTGGAAGTTGATCTGTCATAGTCAACTTTGCACAATAATGAACATGGAACACAAGCTTTGAAACGTCATTGGAGAAAAAAGTATTTCGGTGAAAAATAAAAATTTTAAAGAATAAAAATAAAATGGTGTTGGAATGTTAGGATGATTCCTTCAAAAGAAATAATAAAGGCCAAATCCTGGAAACTCACCTAGCTATTTTCTCTATGCGTAAAGGCATTTTTCAAGTAACTAATTTATCCGCTATATTTCTCATTGCTGTGACCAAAGCAACTTCACTAAAGAAAGACTGATTTTGACTCATGGAGGAAGGGGCTGTAGTCCACCGTGGAAGCAAGGAATGGCAGTGAGTGGCTGTCTTAGGGTTCTACTGCTGTGAACAGACACCATGACCATGGCAATTCTTAGGGCTGACTTACAGGTTCAGAGATGTGTCTCCTGGGTAATTCTGGATCCAGTCAAATGGGCTGAAAAGCTGGCTCAGTGGGTAACAGCGGATCAGAGCATCCTTGGTAAACGGTCACAGATGGTATCGCATGCCTGGATGGCCTCACATGCCTGTAACTCCTGTAACTGCCAGCGGCTAGGCAAAGCGGATTAGTGGGGCCTGCTGGCCAACAGCCTCACTCCAGATTTAGTGAGAGACCCCATCTCAAGAGTATAAGGCAGAGAGTGACAGAGAAGGACATCCAATGTCTTCCTCTGGTCTCCACAAGCAAGTTCACAGGTGCATGCACACTCCCACATACACACATACATATATGCCATACGTACATCATACACACACACACACACACACACACACACACACACACACATCATACACACCATAAATAAAAAGTAGGAAGAAAAACCTAAATACAATCAAATTCACAATAAAGAGTAACCATTATACTAAAGCTATGCTAAATCTCAAGGTGCCCCAATAAAAGTCTCTTGGCAAACAACAAAAAACAAAAAACAAACCAAACAAACAAAAAAAGAAACAATCCAGGGCTCTGAGGTTAAGAGCACTGGCTGCTCCTCCGGAGGTCCTGAGTGCAAATCCCAGCAACTACATGGTGGCTTACAACCAGCTGTAATGTGATCTGATGCCCTCTTCTGGTGTGTCTGAGGACAGCTAGAGTGTGCTCATATACATAAAATAAATAAATAAAAATCTTTAAAATATTTTTAAAAATTCAAATTATAACCTCCATTCAAAATAGTAATAGCTCCAACATATACCAGAGGTCTTCCCAGGAGCCAAAGCTGGGCTCAGAGGATATTTGTTTGAAATATCCCTGCATAAAAACTACTCAGTACAGTTAAAACAGATCAAAGTATGTATCGCACAAGTTTGGAAAGCATATCATGATCAATAGCATCGCCCTCATCAAAGAAGGAGGAAGGGATTAATCTTAAGGGCAAAATAACTAAAAGGAACAGATAGTAAACACGGCAGGCTGGGAGCTGAGAGCCTGCCTCAGTAGCATGCACTTTCCAGCATGTCCAAGGCCCTGGGCTCAGGTTCCACATGGCAAAAAAGTAAATAAATAAACAAGTAAATATGAGACTACATCAAAACTCTAGCAATCAGTCCTTAAGATCTGATTTTAAATAACAAACAAAACCAAGCAATTGTCAGGGAGACCAGGCCAAAGGCCCACCCCTCAGGAAGGGCGGTCCATCCTAACTATGATAAAGAGATGGGAGGAATGATTGATTATCCCTTTAATGAGAGACTGTTACTTTTCCCTCTCAAGATTCCTTCTCTTGGTGTAGTTCCTATGAACCACCAAAGTCTGTTGGATCCGCCCAGGTTTCCAAGTCCTGAGTCAGGAAGGTAGAACTTGCCCCGTCTCTCCCTTTAGGTCAGCAGTTGAGCTCGCTTGCTCTGCTTCTTGATCTTGTGGAACAGAGTTCAGATCCTATTGCTCACAACCAATTGTAACTCCAGCTTCAAGGAATATGATACTCTCTTCTGTCCGGCTTAGGCACTGAACTCCCACACATACAGACATATACAACCATACCAAAAGAGGTGTGTGTGGAGGGGGTGACTTAAAACAATGGCTTGTGAGTCTCCACTCCATCTTTTCACAAAGGTCGCCTAAGACCATCAGAAAACACAAATACTTACATTATGATTCTTAACAGTAACAACATTACAGTTATGAAGTGGCAACAAAAAATAATTTTAGGGTTTGGGGTCAGCACAACACGATGACGAACTGTATCAAAGGGTCACAGCGTTAGGAAGGTTGCGACATTGGATTAAAGAATAATATCCAGACAAGGAGCAGAGATCAAAAAGGCAGAAATATAAAACCAGAACAGAACAGGTACAGGAAACACAATTTCAAAAAACAGTATATGTTTAATATGGAGTCCCAGAAGAAGAAGAAGAAAGACAATGAAGAAAATGGAAGAAGCATTATGTGAAGTGATAATTAGCAAGTATTTCTAAAAATAGACTACGAAGTCACAGAGATCTCAAGTAGGTTACATAAAAACAAATTCTCAAAAGCGGCCAGATAAGGGAGCGGGAGGAGAGGTTGCGTTGTCTTAGGAGGAAGAGTGGAGTAGCTATGAGGGAAGAGCCAAGATCCCAGTGAAAACAGCAGAAGTCCTGAAAGGAAGCACCGGGCGCTAAGGATCCTTTATGGAAATATTCTGAAACAGGGTACAATAAAGATATTTCGGGACGCACAGTGCAGGGACATGCCACTGGCCAGGTTGAACTGCGCTGGTGCGTGTTTAACTGAAGAGAAAAGGCCTTGATGTTTAAAAAGTATCTGCTGATTTCTGTGTCATACACACTCCCATCCTGACTGGCTTCCAAGTGACCCAGGTAACAACACGAGCTGAAGCATCCGAAGAGAGAGAGAGAGGCTGGCTGTGGCATACGAGGGTCACTGGCAGAACTAGAGAGAATCCTTTGGAAAGAAGGACAATTCTCTCACACTGGAAGCTCAATGTGCCATAAAGAACAATGACCAGAAAGAATATAGATGTGACTGAACCCAAATTAATACTTAGTCACAGAGCAATGAACAGTACAGGAGGCCATCAAAATCAATGAGGAGGCAGCCGGAGAGATGGCTGGGTGGTTAAGGGCACTGGTTGCTGCTCTTCTATAGGACCCAAGTTCGATTCCCAGCACCTACATGGTACTTCACAGACATCCATAACTCTAGTTACAGGGGACCCAACATGCGCCTTTGGCTTCTATGAACATGAGGCACACGTGTGGTACATGTGTCGATCTTTTTTGAAAACGTAGATATAAAATCAAGAGACACGATGACATTAATGCAGAAGGAAGAAATGGGGAGGGGAATGGTTAGTTACCAGGATGAAATATACTCTAGACCCAAGATTTAGGACACCTGGTGCTACGAGGCTGAGCGACCCAGCTCCTAAGGCCTGTACACTAGATGGCACTGCCTGCTGTGACTCCTTGCTATTGGTTCCCACCACCGACTGTTCCAGGAAGCTGAGGACTCTAATAGCTGCCAAGTGGCAAAGCTGCTGGTGGTTAAAAGATTCAAGGTCTGCCTTCTAACAGTAAACCCTTGACTCTTGAGTCCTAGGACTGGAAGCCTCTGGGTCTCTCAGTAAAGGCCCCAGGCAGTAGGCATTCAAGAGCCCAGGGCTGTCAGCACTGAAAAAGCTGTTTGTCACCAGCCCATGATTCCTATCTTGGTAGGACACAAGGATCCCAGCCAGCTGACCAACACCAGGTGCTGTTTCCAAAGATATGATGTTGAGGACAGATAAAACGCCTTCCCCAGAGGGATTTGATTCAACTAGGAGAGCAGAGATGTTTTATCAAGTTAACGTAGAGTGACTAGGGAAAGCACCCGAGAAGTAAGAGGAATGAGTGTTATAAATACCAGAAAGGCCAATAAAAACAGTCTTGTTAGCCACAGTCCCCCTACTGCACAATAAAACACCAGAGCTCAGTCCCATGGACTGACTGCACAGAACAAAGATGGTGTGTGTGGATTAGAGACCAGTAAGATGACTCACTCGCCACCCAGACCCAGTGACCCAAGTTCACTCCATGGACTCAAAAGGAGGAGGGAGAGGATCAACCTCAAAAGTTGTTCTCTGACCTCCATATGCTTGTGGGGACACACACACACACACACACACACATGCACACACACACACACACACACACACAGCAAGAAACTGAAAAGAGGAGCGGCACAAACGAATGTCTGTGTCATCCTGAGAAGGTCCTGGCCCAGGTGACAGGACTGGGAGTTCAGAGAGGGGGCAGCTGCACAGTTCTATCTTGTACATCATTTTTATAGATTCCTGTAAGGTGGCCCTCAAGCCTTTTCACATGGCTGGGGTTAAGCGCCTCACACCATTACAGGCATGTTCCCATGAGGTAGACCAGATGTCACCAGAATAAGCTCATCCACACCCCAGTCTGCAGCCAGCTTTCCCTCAGCCTTAGCTAGCTTGGAACCTTACACCAAGTATTTAACCGATCTCTGGAATGGCAGAAGACTTGGAAGCTAACAGGTAACAGGCGAAATGACAAACTGCAAAAGCAGCAGATACACCTCCATAAAAGTCATGAAACGGTGATAGATAAGGCAGAGGCTGAGTACCTTCAACAACTCTGGCAAGATCCGAAATCACCACAATAAAACTCCAGTGAGCCCATAATCAATACACTTCAACCCCAATTGTGAAGTCATTGCCACGAAGTGGGAACAGTCTGGGGGGTTCTTCAGAGAGTGCGCCACAGAGTTGCTGTATACGTCCACCATTTCAAGGTATGTACCAAGCACTGCAGGCTCTACACAAAAGCCTGCACAAGGTCAGCGAGCGGCATCACTACTCACAGAAGCCAAAACGTGAGAATAGTACAAATGTCTGCTAGCAAAAACATGGTCTATCCATAAGGTGCGATACCCATCAACATGAGAACGGATGAGCTGATGCGTGCTACCACGTGACCTTCCTTTGAAAACATGGTTAAGAAGCAGCTAGTGGGAATGGAGACATGGCTCCAGGTTAAGAGTGCATACTGACTTTACAGAGAACCCAGGCTCTATTCCCAGCACAGCCCACAAGCACCTGTAACCTATAACCACAATCCCCCACTTCAGGATTCAGCAGGCACCTATACTCATGTACATACACACACACACACACAAACACACATGCACACATGCATGTATGCTCACAGACACATACACACCTAATTTGAAAGTAATCAAAATAAATCTTAAAGCAAGAGCTAATTACAGACCACAATTCATTGTATGAGAAAAGCACTAGGAAGGAGTGTCCAGAGTGGGCGAATCAGAAAGCAGGCTGTGGTTGCCAGGGGCTGGGGAGGGCATGGTGGAACACAGAACATCAGCTAGTGAGTACACAGGCTGTGGAGAAAGAAGGATGGAAAAAAGTGTTCTACTGATTCAGGTGGTGGTTGCTAATATGCTTAAAAAAAAAAAAAAACACTATCTAGATCTCTGTGAGTTCAAGACCAGCCTAATGCACATAGTGAGTCCTAGGCCAGCTAGAGCTACATAGTATGAGATCCTGTCTCAAAAGAATAAAAGGAAAATTGGCCACCCATTGCACAGCTGCTTCATGAGAGAAGTAGGCCAGGAAGTTCTCTGATGTGGCCCCAGAACATGAATACCTGTCTCTCTGTCTCTGTCTCTGTCTCTCTCTGTCTCTGTCTCTGTCTCTCTCTCTCTCTCTCTCTCTCACACACACACACACACACACATACACACAGGGGGTGGGGGAGAGGCCCCTCAAACTCCCTCAGAAAACATAGCAGGATCAACTTCCTAGAGAGTAGAACTCACACCCCAGTCCTCAGCAAATACATAGATGAATCCATCTTTTCCTGTTTTCCCAATCATCAAACTACACCACAGAGCAGCCCGCTGCATCCTGCACACCACTCTCCAACACTTCTCTGAGCATGCATTACTTGGAAGACACTAACTATATTCAGCTGCATGACCGGGGAAGGAGAGCTTAATTTTATTTATGGCTTTTAACAGGTGTTTAATGCAGTGCTGAGAATACCTATAGCCATTTGTTCCAGGATGGGGTTCTCTCTGCATACCAACTCCTAGGCTTAAGCTTCCTGAACAGAAAAACAGAACTGGCTAACTGAAGGGCCACCAGGTGGTCATAAAACATGAACGGCTAATGGAAAATAATTTGGTGCATAATTAGTTTTTCTTTTGCGCCCAAGGCATCCTCAAACACTTTAAAGCAATGGTCACGTTAGGTAAGGCATGGGAGGGCGAAGCAGTCACTGTTCACATAGCACCAACGGCCCAGGTCTATGCACTCGCAGGACACCAGAGAATCTACCTACTGGGAATGCTCACTGGCACCAGAGGACTCATGAAACCAGAGAGTACCTACCATGAGACAGGTTCCAAACAACCTCAGCCATTTTCTAAAGATTAGGAAAACATTTGCTTTTGGATTGGATCTAGGGCCTGCTCCATGGGAAGGAATTTGAGCCTCGTACGCTAAACCTGATCAAAATAGCTCTGGAAGTCATGGGCCCTAGGGGGAGCCTACTACTGTTGTCTTGATAAGCTACTTCATTCTGTGCCCCTCATCCCTCAGGCCTGGAGCTTGGCCCATGTGTCATGATTCCCGGTGATGTGAAGGCCTCAGGTACATCTTAAGGCACAAACGGGTACCCTCGTAACTCAGTCAGTTCTGATGGGTAGGACAAAATAAGACAGACTGTAAGAGTTATGGACCACAGGGGTTCCTGCCTCACATTGTTCATAGGGATGGGAAAGCCAGGATCAAGACACTGGTGTACAGTGAGAGACTACTCTCTGGTCCACAGATGGTGCTGTTCTGACCAGTCCTCAAGTGGCAGGAGAGGCAGCAAGCTCACCCGGGGTTCTTGAGAAGGACAAAAGATTCCTTTTTTTTTTGTTTTTTTGTTTTTTTTGAGGGTTCTGCTTTATGTCTCAGTCACCTCCAAAAGCCCCCTCCAATCATCGCCTTCACAGTAGGATGCTGCTGTGTGTGCTCTGCAGAGACCAACACACAGATGTGGCACCATCTTATAAGACTTTCTGCTTAAGAGACAGCATCACAGAATGAGGCTGGACTACCCAGGTTCAAATCCTTCCCCTGACAACTAGCTCTGTAGTTTGGGTTTTCTTTTTCTTTTTCTTCTTTTGTAATATTATGTGTGTGTGTTACTATATGTTGCATTATATATTGTATATGTATATATAATGTTTATTATATTTCATTACCTCCATGTATGTCTGTTCATCACTTGTGACCATGCCTGGTGTCCTTGGAGGTCAAGAGAGGGAGTCAACGCCCTTGATACTGGAGTCACAGACAATTGTGAGCTGCCATGTGGAATGATGAGTCTGTTCATGAGGACTCTTGAACCTGACTCTTCTGAAAGAGCAGCCAATGCTAGTCACCACTAAGCCATCTCTCCAGCCCTGCACATTGGGTTTTTAACACCTCATGGTCTGTTTTCAAATCTATAAAATAGGCTTTAAGTATTCAAGAAAATAACCCATGAAAAGATCTCAGAAAACAGAAGTGGCACAAAATAAGTATTCATAAATGCTATCTTTGGGTATGAATACTGCTCCATCAATTGTCAAACCTTGCACGTGCACAGCTCTGGCCACTAGCCAGCACTTTAACATTCTCTGATAGTCCCTGTTGCTCATGAATGAATTCCAAGTGTCCTAGCATGGAATATGATTCTGTATGTTCACCAGTCAGGCACCACACACACACACACACACACACACACACACACACACACACACACTGTATCTCATCCATGGGAAACACCCAGACTGTGTGATGTGGGCATCCCAGAACCCAAAACTACACATTTCCTAAGCAGAACTGGAGATACATAGCCAGTACTAGCCAGTGGTAACTGTAATTCTTTATGTGAATGAGAGAAGGAGCTAAAGGGATGTAAGGTTTCTGAAGGGCAGTAGGCCAAGTATGAGTTGATAGGGGTGACTGTAAAGACCTGACTGGAAAACTAGCTTTAAAGGGATCTCATATCGCATCACAGGGGTTTCTTTGTGTGGCAGATGATGGTTAACACAGACATTCACAACTTAGTGACATGCAGAGAGTGAATGGCTGTGGAGTGGTAGCTCAGCCATAAAAAGAACATCTATGTCACACACACACACACACACACACACACACACACACACACACACACATTCAGGGACCATTGCGGAAGAGGGCAGAAAGGCTATGAGAAGCAGGCAGTCCAAAGGACCAGACAGTAGTACTGACTTCTGGACATGGCAGATCACTGCACTCATGAACCCACAGCCAGTGGATAAGAGCACTGGCTGCTCTTCCAAAGGTCCTGAGTTCAATTCCCAGCAACCACATAGTGGCTACCAACCATATATAATGGGGTCTTACGCCTCCTTCTGGCCTGCAGGTATACATGCAGGCAGGACATACATACATAAAACACATAAATTCATTTCAGAAAAACAATTCAACATGGAAAGTTGGATTAGATCTCTCTCTCTCTCTCACACACACACACACACACACACACACACACACACACACTATATATATATATATATGAATGACATTTTAAAATCATTTGAAAATGTAAAAGACAATAAGGGTAGAAATGTGGGTGGTACAGTATATCCTGAAAATGATAGCATATTATTCTATGCAACCTGGCTTGAAGAAGAAAGCAACAACCAAATGTGTGTGTGTGTGTGTGTGTGTGTGTGTGTGTGTATAAAATGTTGAAGGACTTTGCAGGTCTAAAGACTAGGCATCAGCTTATGTTAATAATATATATATAAACATGTCTCTCTGAAATGCATTGACTTAAAGGAAAATTTTTGAATCTTCTAAGAAATAGGAAGGATTTGCTAGGGTTTAATGCTATTAGCATCTGACTTTTACTCCATATGTGGGCCCTCCCTCCCTCCTTCGCTCCCTCCCTCTTTGAAGATTTTGGGCATGCATGAGTATGAGTGTGTGTGTGTGTGTGTGTGTGTGTGTGTGTGTGTGTGTGTGCACTACACCTGTACAGTGCCTGCAGAGGCCATGGGAGGACATCGAATCCCCTGAAGCTGGGGTTATAGATTTGTAAGCTGCCATGTTGGTTCTAGGAGCCAAACCCATGTCCTCTGTAAGAGCAGCAAGGACTCTTAACAGCCAAGCCATCTCCCCAGTCCCCAAGCACTGTACTTTTCAAAGAAATAAGCACATACCACAATCCATGCAACCAGATATGGCATCTTTATAAAGGCAACATCTTCTTTCTATTTTCAGATTTTCAAGAGCCCAGAAACCATTTTACCCATTTATCCTTCATTGCAAAAAAACAATCGTAACACCCACTGCAAGGTGAATCAGATAACAAATCCAGAAATGGGGTATATATGCCATAAAATAGCTTATGACGAGGCAAGATAAAGGGTAAAATTTAGATGGATGTCTAATCCTTCTCAGTGTGGTTATGTGAAAGATAATTTTACTATCTCTTTAAACAGGAGAAACTGTTTTGAAAATCTGTAATAAACTAGAAAGTCTACAGGTGTTAACAGAAATGAGAGCAAAAGTCACACATAACAAACCACACTAACAGCTGACTGAGTCCTGACAATATAAAATAAAGAAATGGGAGAAGCGAAAGGCAGTAGCAGAGCTGTGGAGACGGCTCAGTGACTAGGGCACTTGCCACACAAGCTTCAAGCCTGGGCTTCAGAGAGAACCCAGGTAAATGCCGAGTGGGCGGGGCATCACGCCAGCTTAGGATTCCAGTTCCAGCCCTGGAGGGTGGAGACAGAAATTCTCCAGAACAAGTCCCCTAGTGAGACTAGCCACCTCAGGGGCCTTACCTCAGTGGATAAGGTGGAAGGCAGGTGCTAAAGAACGATTCCTAGTATCAACCTAGGGCCTCCACGTGCACATGCACCCACGCGCAATTGTATTTATACAATAAAGATTTGGAGGGAAATGGAAAGCCAGGAAGTGGATACAGAATTGTGCACATTGTGGAGAGGAGTCTCCCCTGAGCACTGAAGGAGACGTGGGGATGAAGCCAGCCGCACAAAGACCCCTGCTCAGATTCATCAGAAAGGCCCAGAAAATCCCCACAGATTTGAGACAATCCTTTATTTTAAGGGATTGTTATAAAAGCAAATGAAAACTCAAAGTAGAAAAATCATAAAATTATTCCAGCCCTCAGTTTAGGTCTACAAAAATTCTTTTATAAATCAAGATGCCAAGAACTCAATCAAAGATACACAAGACACATGAGGAGAGAAGAGGGTGCTAATAAAAGCCAGAAGAAATAACAGACAGTTCAAGACCCTCAGGGGCTTCATGTAGGGAAATGCCAGACATGGGTTTTACATGTTCAAGGACTTTAAAGACAACATGGAGAATTTTAGCAAAGGAATAGACAGTAAAAACTGCACAAAGGAATGATTTTGAAATCGACACAGATATATGAAGGATTTGGAAATGGGAAGATGAGTGAAATAGAAAGAGAACAAAATAGAAAGTAAAAGCAATTAATAAGCAAAGTATAGAGTTGGGTTTCAAAATGCATGTAAAAAAAAGAATACTGAAAAAGGAAAAGGAGGAGGAAGACAGAGTGCCTGAGGGAACTTAAGCTAACAAAACAACCCCATCAACCATTTGGTCCAGCAAACACAGTAGATGTCAGGGCATCAGAAGACACGGGAATGGTGCCTTCAGTTCCCTGGAGGACACACTAACAATCTGACAGCTCTCCACACAAGGAGAAAACACCCTTTAGGAACTGCTGTGGGAGTCAGGCAGGGTTGTACACACCTTTACTCCCAGCACGCAGGAGGCAGAAGCAAGCATGTCTGTGAGTTCCAGGCTGGCTGAGTCTCCATAGTGAGTTCCAGATTGGCTAAATGATAAACTGTATCTTAAAAATAAACTTAAAACTAAACTGTAAATTTTTAAAAGGAATGAGTTAGCCGGGCGTGGTGGCGCATGCCTTTAATCCCAGCACTAGGGAGGCAGAGGCAGGTGGATTTCTGAGTTCGAGGCCAGCCTGGTCTACAAAGTGAGTTCCAGGACAGCCAGGGCTACACAGAGAAACCCTGTCTCGAAAAACAAAAACAAAAACAAAACAAAACAAAAAAAAAAAAAAAAAAAAAAAAAAAAAAAAAAAAAAAAAAAAAAAAAAAAAAAAAAAAAAAAAAAAAAAAAAAAAAGGAATGAGTTGGGTACTGGAGAGTTGGTTCAATGAATAAGGGTGTTTGCTTCCAAGGCCTACAATCTGAATTTGATGCCTGGGACCCACATTGTTAAAGGAGAAAACCAATTCCAGCATCAAGTGGTCCTCTGATCTCAATATATATACCAACAAACACATACACACTTAGACACTGATGAAAGAAGTAAATAAACTATAATGATGAATGTGACTTAAAGATATTTAAGAAAGCAAAAATGAAGTTCCCTTAAACTCACTAAAGGAACTCAAGAGATAATGTAGAAAATAACTTCGGGGGCAAGGATAAAGAGGAAGGAGGAGGAGGAAGAAGAAGAAGAAGAGGAGAAGGAGGAGGATGAAGAGGAGGAAGAGGAAGAGGAGGAAATCAAAGAAATCAAAGAACTATTCGATCCTGTAGGGATAGAAGTGATCTGAGGTCTCTCCACTGACTAGCAAAAAGTAAAAGATCAGTAAGAACGAGTCTTGTTTTCTGCTGTGAATGCTTTTTAGAAAAAGAAAAAGAGACAGTGGTAGGGTTCAAGGTAGATTCACAATAGAGAAAAAACAGCATGATATAAAGTAAGCCAAAAAAGAAGAGAAGAGGGAACGTGATTCTTTCTTACAGAATATGGCCCAGACATCTGGGATGGAATCTCTAGGGTTGATCCAGAAAAACATACACACTGGGAGAAATGGGAAAGATTATGTAAAGCAAAGGTATAAAGGAACATGGCTCTGAGACAGGAGAGTGTTCCAGACTATGGCGTTAGTGCAAGTTTCCAAGTGACAAAGATACTCAACCCATTCAAATTAATCAAGCTTCACTTGATTAATAGTCTGCACTTGCTACCCAAGAAACGCAACTGAAACAGCACATGATCTGAGAGTAAAGAGCCAAGAATACGTATATTTTATTGTTATGATACTTTATTAATAAAATATGATTTTTTAATGATTAAGAAATAGAAAAATGGTTTTTAAAAGGTATGCAGTATGATGGCTGTTTTTTAATCCAAATATACACACAACTATATTAAGTATAAATGGTCTAATATTCTAATCAAAATATAAAGGCTTTCAGGAATGTAAAAATATCTATTTATAGCCCATTTATAAAAATACAATGAAAACATCTACATACAGAAGACATAGATGTAAAATGACAGGGAAATGCATGTCATGCAAACATTAAAGCAATATTATATGGCTTTAATAATCAGAAAAGATAGACAAATTTTTTCCAAGTGTAGTGGCATACACCTTTAATCCCAGTATTCAGGAGGCAGACAGGAGGATTTTTGTGAGTTCAGGGCCAGCCTAGTCAACATACCGAGTTGCAGGTCAGAGCTGCATAGTAAAAACCCTGTCCCAAATGAGAGGAGGGGTGCAAAAATTCTTATTACAGTTAAGAATTCCTTTTTATAATGGCAAAGGGACAAGGTTTCTAGGAGTAGAGCAAGTTTCAGTTTTGTATGTGCCTAACATCACACATTCAAATCCAATAGTGTAAACATTGGACAAACTATAGTACAACACACAATGTAAAAGCTGGCAAAAGTGTAAGGAAAAGTAGTTATGCCCCAATCAGAACAGAAATCTTAATATCCTCCTTAACTGATAGAGAAGCATCCTGATTCACAGAAAAGCTAAAAACATGAAGACATGGTTGATATAAAACTCCAAATCATTACCTAAAGATCACACAAATCATACTGCACCCGGCAAACATATGCTCAAAGCATAAACAAATGAGACGCAAGTCAGAGCTAGGAGAGAAAACGTTCACACTAGCAGTCAAACTGCTCCAAAGTAAAGCGGCACTACTGAATTCAGAACTCCACCAGAAACAGGAAGCTGCACAGATAATCAAACCCAAGGAAAGAGAAAAATCGTGATTAACCAGAAATACAAACTAAAATACTATAAATAATTCAAATATATCAGTATTTATAGGGATTTTCTCTATGTATTAACATAAACCTGGGAATAAAAATAAGTCTTATCATAGGCTCACCAATCAACATCTAAGCAATTTTCCTGATACAATTAATAAGCTTTATTTCATAGCTCAGTTATCAATGTGCATAATTTACACAAAATTGCCATAGAATTTTGTGCTTTCAAGGGATATCCATCTTTCTCAAGTATCAATAAAATATTGATCCCACATTAAGTCAAAAGACATTTAATCACATTGCAGAAAGGAATTAAATTTCTTACTCTTAAATCACTCATGTCTAAAAACCTGAAAATGTAAACAAAAAAAGGGAACAAAAATAATGTTAATCTGATTATATGAAAATTTAAAAACAACCTCCCAACTAATCATTCAGCAACAGGACAAGGAGAAACTGAAGATACATTCTACTCTTTTTTTTTTGTTCTACTCTTTTTTTTAAGATTCATTTATTATTATATGTAAGTACACTGTAGCTGTCTTCAGACACACCAGAAGAAGGCATCAGATCCCATTACGGACGGTTGTGAGCCACCATGTGGTTGCTGGGATTTGAACTCAGGACCTTTGGAAGAGCAATCAGTGCTCTTAACCACTGAGCCATCCCTCCAATGCCTACATTTTACTTTCTAATGACAATTTGAAGAATATATTGGGACTGGAGAGATGGCTCAGCTGCTACCAGCACTGGATGCTCTTACAAGCACCAGGGTTTGGGTCTCAGCACCCACAGTTCCACAGGATATGCTGCCCTCTTCTGGCATCCATAGGCACTACATGCATGTGGCACATACACATACATACAGGTAAACAAATGTATAACATTTTAGGACTATATAATAAAATTCTATAGTTAAAACCATACTCTGAAAGGACACTCTGGCTCAAAGTGTTTCCCTTTTTTATTTTTAAACATCAAATGTAAAAACAAATAAAAACATTCAACTCAGGCTGACTGCTGGATAATGAGGAACAAATCAAAATGAAAGAAAACAAATTTTCTGGCAATGATTTAGTAAATATGCAACAATCTGGTAGACAGAATAGACACTAAGACCCAGGAATTGAAGAATTTGGCATGAATGCGCCAGAAGAGAGCTACAGATATGTTTATAAAATTGCTACTTATCACAGGAAGACATGAAAATAAAACAAACCAAAGTAATTCCAAGTACCCATCAACAGTGAAATACACAAATACTATGCATTTCTATATTTTGTTTCTGTATTATTATATCCTATTATCATAGGAGCTAATTCAGCTCACAGTTCAATGTACTGAGAAAAAACAAGAATGCAGAAGGTTAAGGCAGCAAATCACATAATGTCCACAGTCAAAACCAAAAAGCACGAGGGTATCTCCTATACCAATGAGTTCAAGGCTATCCCCCACTTTCTGTTCTATTGGATTTAGTGTCTCTGGTTTTATGTTGAGGTCTTTGATCCATTTGGATTTGAGTTTTTGTGCAGGGTGATAAATATGGATCTATTTGGATGCTTCTACATATCGACTTCCAGTTAGACCAGCACCATTTGTTGAAGATGCTCTCCCTTTTCCATTGTATGGTTTGGGCTTCTTCATCAAACATCAAGTTTCCATAGGTGTGTGGGTTTATATCTTCTGTCCAATTCCATTGATCAACCTGACCATTTCTATACCAGCACCATGCAGGTTTTTTTTTTTTTTTTTACCACTATTGCTCCATAGTACACCTGAATTCAGGGATGATGCTACCTCTAGAAGTCCTTTTATTGTACAGAATTGTTTCAGCTATCCTGGTTTTTTGGTTTTGTTTTGTTTTTCCATATGAAGTTGAGAATTGCTCTGTCTGTAAAGAATGTATTGGAATTTTTATGAGAACTGCAATAAAATCTATAAATTGCTTTTGGTAAGGTGGCCATTTCACTATCAATCCACAAGCATGGGAGATCTTTCCACCTAATGGTATCTTCCTCAATCTCTTCCTTTAGAGATTTGAAGTTCTTGACATCTAGGTCTTTCATGTGCTTGGTTAGAGTTACAGCAAAATATTTTATTATATTTGTGGCTATTGTGAAGGGTGTTCTCTTCCTAACTTTTTCCTCAGTCCATTCATTGTTTGTATAAAAGAGGTCTACTGATTTCTTTGAGTTAATTTTGTATCCAACCACTTTGCTGAAGGTGTTTATTAGCTGTTGGAGTTCTCTGGTAGAATTTTTGGAGTCACTTTAGCAATACTTTGACTTCTTCCTTTCCAATTTGGATCCTCCTTGATCTCCTTTAGTTGTCTAGCCAGAACTTCAAGTGCTATATTGAAGAGGTAGGGAGAGTGGACAGCCTTGTCTTCTCTCTGAGTTTAGTGGAACTGCTTCTCTTCATTTAATTTTATGTTGGCTACTGGCTTGCTGTATGTTGCCTTTATTGTGTTTAAGTATGTGCCTTGTATCACTGATCTCTCCTAGATCAAAACTTATCACACTACACAAAATTCAAGTCTAAATGAATCAAGGATCTCAATGCAAAACCAGATACACTAAATCTAATAGAAGAAAAAGTAGAGAATAGTCCTGAACTAATTGGTTCAGGAGACAACTTTCTGAAGAGAACAGCAATGGCTTGTGTCCAAACATCAAGAACTGATAAATCGGACCTCATGACACTGAAAAGCTTCAGTAAGGCCAAGGACAGGGTCAATAGGACAAAATGACAGCCTATAGATTGGGAAAAGATCCTCACCAACCCTACATCTGACAGAGGCCTACTATTCAATCTACAAAAAGAACTCAAGAACTTCTACACCAACAACCCAAATAACCCAATTTAAAATTGGAGTACAGAGCTAAACAGAGAATTCTCAACAGAGGAATCTCAAATGTCTGAAAAGCACTTAAATGTTCAACATCCTTAGTCATCAGGAAAATGCAAAACAAAATGACTCTGACTCTGATATTCCATCTTATACCCATCAGAATGACTAAGATAAAAAAAAAAAAAAACTCAAGGGACAGTGCATGCTGGTGAGGATGGGGAGCAAGGGGAACACTCCTCCATTGCTAGAGGGAGTACAAACTTGTACAACCACTCAGAAAATTGATTTGACATTTACTCAGAAAACTGGAAATAGTTCTACCTCAAGACCCAGCTCTACCACTCCTGTGCATACACCGCAAAGATGCTGTGTCATCCTACAAGGACACTTGCTCAACTATGTTCATAGGCAGCTTTATATGTAACAGCCAGAAACTAGAAACAACCCAGACGTCCCTCAACTGGAAAATTGTTAAAAAAAAAATAGCCACCAAAAACAAATATATC
Organism: Mus minutoides; assembly: GCA_902729485.2. Lineage (NCBI taxonomy): Eukaryota > Metazoa > Chordata > Mammalia > Rodentia > Muridae > Mus > Mus minutoides. Next base: position 67,927 of record CACVCL010017458.1, read on the forward strand.
AAGAATTTTGCTGGCAAATGGATGGAACTAGAAAATATCATCCTGAGTGAGGTAACCGAGACCCAAAAGGGCATGCATGGTATATACTCATAAGTGGATATTAGCCATAAAGTACAGGAAATTCATGCTACAATCTACAGATCCAAAGAAGCCAAACAAGGAGGGCCCAAGAAAGAATGATTGAGTCTTTCTCAGAAGGAGAAATAAAATATATATCGGAGGTAGATGAAGGGAGGAAAATAGAAGGGCGAGGGGACGGGGAGAGGAATGGGGTTGGAAGATCAGGTGTACAGGGAACAGGAGAGAATGGAAATTGGTGTTGGGTTGGGGAGGGGCATCTCTAGGACATGGCAGAGACCTGGGAGGGGAGAGACCTCAATGAGTCTTTGGGGGTGACTCTAGCTGAGACTCCTAGCAGTGGGGGATATTGATCCTGAAGTGGCCACCTCTTGTACAGGCAGGACTTCCAGTGGAGGGATAAGGATAGCAACCCAGCCACATAACCTCTGACCCAAAATGTGGCCGGACTACAAGAAGTGCAGGGACAAAGAGGGAACAGAGACAGAGAAAATGGACAACCAATGACTGGCCCAACCGGAGGCCCATCCCGTGAACAAGAACCAATCCTTGATGCTAGTAATCATTCTCTGTTCTGCTTGAAGTCAGGAGCCTAGTATAACTGTCCTCTGAGAGGCTCTACCCAGCAGCTGATGGAAACAGATGCAGAGACCCACAGCCAAATATTAGATTGACCTTGGGGGAGTCTTGTGAAAGAGTTGGGGGAAGGATTGAGGGCCCCAAAGAGGATTGGAACTCTACAGAAAGACCAACATAGCCAATTAACCTAGACCCTTGTGGATTCACAGAGTCTGAACCACCAACCAAAGAGCATAAATGGGCTGGACCTAGGACCCCTGCCCATATATAACAGAGGTGCAGCTTGGCCTTCCCGTGGGTCTCTCAACAACTGGAGAGAGAAAATTCCTGAATCTGTTGCCTCACTGTGAATTCTGTTCTAACTGGGCCACCTTGACTGGCGTCAGAGGGAAAGAATGCACCTAGTCCTGTGATGACTCGATATGCCAGGGTGTGGTGATACCCAAGGAGCCCCCCACCCTCACCCCCGCTTCTCAGAGGAGAAGGGGAGGGGAGAGTTGGTGGAGGAACTGTGGAACAGGGGACTGGGAGGTGAGGAAGGGCAGATAACAGGATGTAAAATGAATAAATAAATTATTTAATGGAAATAAAAATCAAAAAGCAATGAATGAATGAATGAATGCCAGTGCTCTGCTTACCTTTACTCTTAGACAGTTCCAGATCTTCTACCTAGGGATTGGTACCACTCACAGTGGGGGAACCTAATTCATTTAACATAATCAAGGTACCACCCCAAAATCCGTAGACCAACGACATCTAGACAACCCCTCACTGAGACTCAGGTGCCTCTGGTTTATGACAAGTTGACAAAACTAACCACCATATTTTTTTATGTTATATATTATGTATCTTGGTAGTTTTGTATAATTGCATATGGAAACACACACTCACACAGTCTCACAACAAATCTACTACTTTAAAAATTAGCTACATCAGTAGGAGTGAATCTCAACAACAGAATGCAGAGCAGAAAACAAAATGCGGAACTCATATGGTCTGACTCCAAATCTGTGAATCTCAGAACCTTGAAAAAAAAATCAAGCAAATTGTATTTAAAGGGATCCATAAATAATTTGGGTAAAACTACTTAATTAACTCTAAATTTGGAAGAATAATTATCTCATGGAACAAGGAAGGGACACCTGCTGCCACAGGTCACACAGAGGGCTAAAGGGGGGTTCTTAAATCATGTGCTTAATGGGCTCATCAAATTAGTACATTGGATGCCNATACCAATCACATTTTAAAATGCCAATACCTAAATTCTACCAGAGAGACTGGTTAGACTTTGCATAATAATGAAATGAAGTGCATTATCATCAAATATGATTACTTCTAAATATATGAGGTCATCCCTAAAGAGTCTAGTACTAGTACTGGAGAGATGGCTCAGTTGTCAAGAGAACATACTTCTCTTGCAGAGGACGGGAGTTCAATTCCCAGCACCAACATCGGCTGGCTCACAACCTCCTGTAACTCCTGCTCCAGAGGATCAAACTCTGTCCTCTCTCTCCACAGGCACCTGCACACACGTGTACATACCACACAGAGAGGCATACAAGTAACACAGACCAGAGTCACCAGTGGGTTTGTATGGAATTTATGTTGGATTCTGACGGTCTAAACTCATGTCCTTACACGTAATTGCATGCGCCGAGCAGAGCGTAACATTCAGCTATCTCCTCAAAGCCTAGTTTAAAAAAATTATAGTGAGTATATATTTGCTTTCTAATCTAAATCTCTAGAATTCATTCACTTTTAAAACAGAGAACTGAGAAGAGGAACTGGTTGGAATATCTGAGACGAGACACAGGCTCCTGTGAATACACCTGATGTCAAAACTTAGCGCCACCTAAGAACACGGAGGCCACTTTACAAGGAAGGTGGCAGGGATGGGATGCCTTTCTCTTAACCTGGAGAAAATGAGACCTGCATGCAGGGGTGGGAGGGGATCATCTTACCATTTCTACTAGCCAGGAGCTTACTGTGAATTCTCGATAGAAGTCCGAAAATGGTTTGTATATAGTTTTGTTTTTAATTTTCAGTGTGCACTTACTGCACGTGGGTCTGTGTTACAAAGGACATTTTCTTTTTTCTTTTTTTTTATATTAGATATTTTCTTTATTTATATCTCAAATGTTATCATCTGTCCTGATGTCCCCTCCGAAAACCCCCTCCCCCTTTCCTCCTCCCACTTCACCCCTCCCCCTCCTCCTGCTCACCAACCCACCTACTCCTGCTTCCTGGCCCTGGCATTCCCCTACACTGGGGCATAGAACTTTCACATGACCAAGGGCCTCTCCTCCCATTGATGACCGACTAGGCCATCCTCTGCTACATATAAAGCTAGAGCCATAAGTCCCACCATGTGTACTCTTTGGTTGGTGGTTTAATCCCTGGAAGCTCTGGGGGTGCTGGTTAGTTCATATTGTTGCTCCTCCTATGAGGCTGCAAACCCCTTCCGTTCCTTGGGTCCTTTCTCTAGCTCCTTCATTGGGGACCCTGGGACATTTTCATACAATCTAGGCTACGTGTTAGGCATAGTCCCTTAGTATCCCTTATTCCTCTGGTATTTTACTTCCAAGTTTACAAAGTACACACATAAATGCTTCCAAGTATCTTTGTAAGATCTAGGAACCAAGAAAGAGAGAAATCTGTGATATCTGTTTTTCTGAATCTAGATTAATTTGCTTAATATGAGTATTTCCAATAACATCCATCTTCCCACATGTAATACAACTATTTGTGGCTGGAAGAAAATTTCCATTTGTATATAAACTACACACTCCTCATCCACCTCTCTGCTGTTCAATACTTTCGTTGGTCCCATTTCACAGCCTTTGTGAAGAGTGTGGCCATGAATATTAATGAGTGAGTGACTCTGTGATATATTTCCTTGGAGGAATATAATAATAATAATAATAATAATAATAATAATAATAATAATAACCCAGGAGTGGTACAGCTGGGTTATGTGATAAATCTTATGTTCGGTTTGTTGTTGCTTGCTTGTCTGTCTGTCTGTGGGGCTTGTATTTTGTTTTGTTTTTGAGACATTTCCACATACATGTCTATAGTGGTTGGAAGGAAAAAACTGAAAAAGGCACTAGAAAGGCTTCTCCTGCTTAGGAATCAAAACAACGGACATTGTAGATATGTCTATATTACCAAAAGCAAATCTACAGACTCAGTGCTGTCTCCACTAGAATTCCAATTCTTTGTTGTATATAAATAAATAAAAGGTCTCTAAATTTGTATGGGAACACAAAAGACTCTGGGCAGCTACAATAATCCTAAGCAGAAGAAAGAATGATGCTGGAGGTATCATTATGCCTGATTTCAAGTTAGACTCCAGGACCATAGCAAGAGACACAGCATGGTGCTGGCCCAAAAGAAGGCTCCTGGATTAGTGGATGAGAATAGAAGACCCAGATATGAACCCATGAGGCTGCAACCAACCGATTTCTTTTTTTTACAAAAATATACATGGAAGTAAAGACAGCCCCTTCGACAAAAGGGTGCTGGAGAAATTAAATATCCACACAGGGAAGGATGAACCTGTTTCTCATCCTGTACAAAAATTAACGCCAGGGGGATCAAAGGCTTTCATATAAGACCTGAAACTCTGGAGCTGTTAGAGGGAAATAGGAAAGGTCAGGGACTCTAAGCAAGACTGAGCAGAACTCTAGTTGTTGTTGTTGTTGTTGATGATGATGATGATGATAACAATTGACACATGAAAATCTTCTGCCCAGAAAAAAAAAAAAAATGTTAACTGAATGAAGAGGCAGCTTACAGAATGGAAAAACTTCTTTTGCCAAGTGTCTGTCTGACAGAGGATTAATATCGACAAATGTAGAATGTGCAAAGAACTCAAGAATATGCAAGAAATCTAACAACCCAATCAACACACAGGCTAATGAGATGAACAGACACCCCTCAAAGGTTAAATACAATGGCCAATAAACACATGGAAAACCATCTACCTCACCAGTTATCGAGAGATCAGATTAAAACTATGTTGAGATCCTGTCTCACCTCTCTCAGCTTCTAAGGTCGTTTTCAGTTTCTGTGAAAGTATAGGACGAGGAATCATTTATAATATGGCGCTGGAAGTGAGTCTTTCCGTGATCATATTCCCCTCTGTGACTGTGCCTAAGGGGCTGAACATGAGGAAAATGATAGGAAAGGATTCTGACAGACTCTTCCATGCAGTTTAGAATAAGACTGTGAAGAATCAGTAACACAAGAGTGATGTCAGGGAGGAGTAAGCTGAAGGTCTCCGAGTATTCCCTCCTCCACAAAACCAATGCGGATATTAAAAAACACATTTGAATAAGCTTCTCCAGGTCACTACAAATCAACCAAAGTCTCTCAGCTGGTGATCTAGATCGATTTATTAAAAATATATTATATATGACTAAACCTTACTAGGAACATGAGCTGTGTCTTGACTTCCTCTTTCATGCTTGGCCCTCACTTGCCTGGTATCCTCCTCTATGCCACCTAGGTCAACCTTCACAGATAAGGTGCTAACATACACTATAGGGATAGAGCACACAGTAAGAAAGATTATCAAAGTGAAGTTCAACAGGAATCATTATACAACACATACCAAAGGTAGGAACACATACCAAAGGTAGGAACACATACCAAAGGTAGGACCAAAGGTAGAAAACAAAAAGGAAAGACCATTCCACAGTGGACTCTGGATCCATTACTGGGATTGTTTGTGGGTAAAGAAATCGAAGAGGTTTTCACCGACCTTCAGATTCACATGGCTAAAAAACAAAAGGATGAATGTATTTGATCCTCCAAGAATACATAGTAGTCATAAATGCATGTGCACCTAACAACAGGGTCCACACGATACATAAAGCAAACTTTGACAAAAGATGAGGGAGAAGTAGTTCTGCAATAGAGACTTGACTATCCCATAATCAATAATTAATTAATAATGGACAGGACACATATGCAGATTAGGGAATCAGGTAACAGGAAAAACTAGAAACCAAGTATGTCATCAATCTATACCCTCTCACCCAGTAATGCAAAATGTATACTCTTCTCAGGCACATACAGACAATTCTCCAAAACAGACCAACCATATGTTGGGCTACAAACCAAACTTTACTGTTTTTTTTTTTCAGCTGAAAAACAAAATATATTTATTATACAGATTTGTGGTGCTCTATACATTGGCCAACAAAGTGTCCATTTGCAGTAAACAGTGGCCAAGGACTCAGAACAGTGGCCAAGGACTCAGAACAGTTCAAAGGACTGAGAGTAAAGGACTGAGGGTCCAGTCACAGCTAGGTCATCAGCATCCCCTCTTCTAAGGCTTAGGATCTACCACAGACAGTGAGTGTGTAAAGGAGGGATGGAGACATGAGCTGTGAAATCTGACTTCTGGAGATGACACGGCTGATACATACTTAAATTCACAGCAGCAGTGGTCACCTGTACAAGATCGAGCCAGTCAAAATGACAGCATGGACTGGGAAGGATCACACGAGGCACCTCAGCTTCCTGAAAAGCTGTGGGCAGTTGATGACTATTGAGGGAGAGAGAGGCACTTTTCTTTGGTGATGCCGCTGCTGATGGGCTACTCAGTGGATGGCACCACACCCTTTCCACAGTTAGCATTAATTGGACTCAGAGTTATTAATAACACTAATCATTTAAAAGGACAGGAAGTCAAAAGGGAGATGGGTTTGGCGTGCCCTAGGAGGAATTGGAGAGCAATTGTTAAGAGTGGAAAAGATTTTTATTTTAAAAGAAAACACTGTGGACATGTCTGATATTTCCGAACAATTAATAAAATATTCATATTTTAAAACTGAAGAATTAAAAGCACACAAAATATGTTTTCTGGCCACAATGGAATAAGCTATAAGTTTAATAGAAAATTATGTGGCTCAAAAAATATCGAAGTTAAGCATCCTTTTCTTCAATAACTAAGGGGTTACCAATGGGTTAGAGAAAGAAATTCAAAAGTATATTGAGACAAATAAAAATAAAAACAGAATAACAAGAGTATAGTACCCAGTAACAGCAGGATGAGAAGGAAGGTTACAGCTGCAAACATAAACACAGGAAAAACAAAAGTCACCAATCAGTCACCAATCATAAACTCTAAGGAACTTCAAAAAGTAAACCTAAAGCCTGCAGAAGCATGAAAATTACAATGACTGGAGATGAGGAGAGAATAGGAAAATGGAAGAAGAAAAAAGTTGGTTCTTCGAAGAAATGAACAAAATTAACAGACACTTAGCTAAAACACCGAGGAAATAGAAGAATTCTAATGGCTGAAAGGGGAAATTACCAGAAACTGAACAAAAATAAAAGTAATCTTAAGAAAACACTATAGGTCCAGGAGAGATGGTTCAGTGGCTATAAGCACATACTGCTCTTGCAGAGGACTCAAGTTTGGGTCCCAGCAGCTGTGTCAGACAGCTCATCATGACTATACTTCCAGATCTAAATTATCTTGCCTTCTCTTCTTGTCTTAGTCAGGGTTTTACTGCTGTGAGTAGACACCATGACCAAGGCAAGTCATGTAAGGACAATATTTCATTGGGTCTGGCTTACAGGTTCAGAGGTTCAGTCCATTATCAGCAAGGTGAGATCATGGCAGCATCTAGGCAGGCACGGTGCAGAAGGAGCTGGGAGTTCTACATCTTCATCTGAAGGCTGGTAGTGGAAGACTCACTCCCAGGCAGGATTAGGGTCTTACAGCCCACACCAACAGTGACACACCTACTCCAACAAGGACACACCTACACCAACAGGGACACACTTTCTAAACATGCCACTCCCTGAGCCAAGCATAAACAAACCATCACACTTCTGGAATCTGCAGGCACTGTACTCACACACCAATATATCTATACACAGACACGTATATACAATATTTCTTTTAAAGATAAAATAACTCGAATTCATGAAATACCCTATGTTGTATTTCCACACTGAGGAAAGACTCACCAATATATATATACAAGAAACAGAAAGAATACAAAATAAACAAGACCATAGAAGAAAATATGTATAGCATATCATAGCTAAATAACAACTAAGTGTAAATAACAGAGAAAGTGTATGAAGAGCTTCAAGAGAGAAAACTCAAGTCATATTTAAAAAAAAACCAACACATCAGAATAATAGCTGATTTCTTGATGGAAATTTTGAAAGCCAGTAGAACATGAAGCAATTCATTCTGAGTTCTAATAGACTATGCCAGCCATCTTAGACTAATATACCTAGCAAAACTGTCATAATGGAAAGGGAAAAGAGAACTTTCCAGAGTAGACATTTTAGCCTAGAATTTTTGTAACCAAACAAACAAACAAAAAGAAAATACAGTAAGCAACATTTTGAACTGAAGAGAGAAATGAGCATAACAGAGAGACTGTAGAAAGAAATACAAAGCCATAATCATTAAAACATAAAGTACACTTAGACTACAACAGCAAAAATCAACAATATGATGGCTGCAATTAAGCCACACACTTAAATGGTAACTTTAAAAATCAATGACCTCAATTCTCTGATCAAAAGATATGGGCTGACTGAATAGGTCAAGAAATAACTTCCATCTTCTCATTGTCTAAAAGAAACACTTCTTAGCTTTGAAGATAGGCACTGACCTAGAGTAAAAGGATGGCCAAAGGTACGCTAAGAAAATGGAATCAGTGCTGGGTGGTTGTGGCACACGCCTTTAATCCCAGCACTTGGAAGGCAGAGGCAGGCGGATTTCTGAGTTTGAGGCCAGCCTGGTCTACAAAGGGAGTTCCAGGACAGCCAGGGATATACAGAGAAACCCTGTCACGGAAAAAAAAAAGAAAGAAAGAAAGAAAAGAAAAAGAAAAAGAAAAAGAAAAAGAAAAAGAAAAAGAAAAAGAAAAAAAAGAAAATGGAATCAGGAAATAGACAGAGGTCACTATCCTACTAGCTGACAAATATAATTCAAATTAAAACTAATCAGAAGAGATAAAGCAGGACATTCATTGTAAACCAGGAAACAGTTAACCAAGAAGATGTTACTATCTAAACATATATGCTCCAAACTCTGGTGTACCCAACTGCATAATAAGTGTAGTACTGGATTTAAAGATGTGCACTCCATCGATCCACAAATAGTAAGTGATTTCAATACCCTACATTTTCCAACACATAGGCCATCTGGACAAAATATAAACAGAGAAACAGCATGATAAACTGATATCATACACCAAATGGACTTAACAGATATCTACAGAATATTCAACCCAAATATGATAAATACATATTCTACTCAGCAGTATCTGGAAGCTATTCTAAAAGGGACACATCCTGGGACATGAAACAATTTTTTACAAATTCAAAAATATAGTAACTCCTTGTATCTTTTCTGACCACATTGCTATAAGACTCAAATTTGATAGAAAAAAATCTCTAGTAGATATGCAGAATCATAGAGATTAAACAGTCATTGCTGAATAATGAGTGGATCAAAGAAAAAATCAAGAGAGAAACTTTCAGTTTTTCCTAGCACTAAATGAAAATAAAAACATGCCACAACAAAACCTCAGAGACACACTGAGAGCAGTACTAAGAGGAAATTTATAGTTCTCGGTGCTTACATTTTAAAAACCAGAAAGATCACAATAAATGGCCTAATGATAGAGCTCAAAGCGTTGGAAAAATAAGACCAAATCAGTCAAAATTCAGCCAGTGGCAAGAAATAATAATATTAGATGGGAATCAATGAGATATAGGCAAAGAAAACAATACAAAGAGTCAATAGATCTAAGAGCTGATTGTTTAAGAAAATAAAATTGATAGACCCCTTTGGACCAACTCAGAGTGTGTGTGTGTGTGTGTGTGTGTGTGTGTATGAGAGAGAGAGAGAGAGAGAGAGAGAGAATAAGAGAGAGAACCCAAATAAATAGACTCACAAATAGGCAGGGAAATATTGCCAACAGACACCAAAGAAATTCAGAATATTATGAGATTAAAAAAAAAAAAAAACCCTGTATTCTGCTAAAGTAGAAAAACCTATCAGAAAAAGATGAGTATCTAGGTTCAGCCAAACTACTAAAAACTGAACCAAGAAATCAAAAACCTCAACATACCCATAATAAATGAGGAGACCGAAATAGTAATAAAAAGCCTTCCAGCATAAAAATAATGTCCAGGACCAGATGGATCACAGAATTCTCCCAGACGTTCAAAGAAGACATATACTTAACCCTTCTTAAATTATTCAAAAACAGAAGCAGGAGGAACACTCCCAAACTCTGCTACAGAGCCAGTATTACTCTTCTGCCAAAACTAGGTAAAGACATAACAACAAAGAAGGAAGGAAGGAAGCAAGGAAGGAAAATAAAGGTCAATATCCTGATAAAAATAGCCAAAAATGTTAAATAAAATACTTGCAAACCAAGTAGAGATATATACAACAAAAAGATTATCCATGATGACTAAGTTGGATTTATCCCTGAAATGCAGGGATAGGTCAACATATGCAAATCAATAAATGTAAGGAGCAACAAAGATGGACTTAAAGACAAAAAGAGCATCATCTCAAGATCATCTCAAGAGACACAGAAACAGTCTTTGACAAAATCCAACATGCCTTTATGATAAAACTTACAGAGAATGTAGAACTAGAGGGAATGTACCTTAACATAATAAAATCTATATATGTAAGATCCTCAGTCAGCATCATCCTAAATGGCTTGAAGCAGTTCCACCATAGTTAGGAAAGAGACAAGGATGTCCACTAGCCCCAGCCCTTTTTAATGTTGAGCCCCATGTAATAGGTGGGACAGAAAGTCTTAGCAGATGATATTATATTATACATTAAATATATTCTACCAGAAAACTTCTAAAAACAATAAATTCAGTGATATGGCAAGTGACAAAAGCAACTTGTACAAATCAATAGTTTTTTTTTTTTCTACACATCAACAGCAAACATACAGAGAAATAGAACATGAACACACTCACATTCACAATGGCCTCAAAGGGAAAAAAAAGTACCTAGGAATAAGCCTAACCAAAGAAGCAAAGGGCCTCTACAAGGAAAACTTTAAACCTCAGAAGAAAAACATAGAAAGGAACTGGAAAATGCAAAAGCATCCCATGTTCATGGATTGATAGAATTAATATTCTGTACAACCGTTTTACCAAAAGCTACTCAAAGATCCACTGCAATCCTACTCAAAACTGATAATAAACTATACAAAAATTCATAGGAAGCCACTAAAGACCCTGGATAGCCAAAACAATCCTGGACAAGAACAGTGACAGAGGGATCGCCATCCGAGAGCTTAAGATGTATTACGGGACTATAGTAATAAAAAAGAAAGTGGTACTGGACATGCAGATCAATGGAACAATTCATAGACTCAAATATGAGTTCACATAGCTTCAGCCATTCTCAATATTTGATGAAAATGTCAACAACCTAAACAACATAAAATAAAGTACCTTCAGCAAATGAGCTAGGGACGCTGGTCGTCTGTGTACAGAAGGAAATTACCTCAAGGTCTATCACCCTGCACAAAAACTAACCTCAAGTGGATTGAAGACTGTTAAACCATTAAGCCTGAGACAATGAAACTGTTAGGAGACACAGTCAATACCCTACATGATGGAGGTGTAGGAAGTTTTCTAACTAGGGCTTCATTTGGCCAACAACAAGTGAGACTTTACAAAACTAAAACTGCAAAGCAAAAAAAAGAAAAAATCAGCCAAATGAAAATGAAGCCCACACAGAATGGGAGAGAATCTTTTCCAGCTAGGCAAGCTGATAGAGGATTAGTATCCATAATATATAAAGAACTAAAAAAAGTAGAGAATCAAAAAACAAATAGCAACCCATTCAAAACAATGGCCCGGGACCTGAACAAAGGATTCTCAAAGCCAATAAACAAAAATGGTGAGAAACATCTCAAAAGAATTCATCTTCATGGCAATTAATACAACTCTGGGATTTCATCTTACGACAGAATGGCAAAGGCCAGCAAAGCAACCAGCCACAAATGCTGGAGAAGGTGTTGGGGAATGGGAATTCTTATATTTTTGGTTGTGAGCCTAGCCTTTAATGGCTGAGCCATCTCTCCAGTCCTGGACAGGGAATTCTTATGTGCCATTGGTGGGACTGCAAACTGGCACAGTCACTGTAGAAATCAGTGTTTGAATTCTCAAAACGCTAAAAGTAAATCTACCATAGGACCCAGATATGCCACTCTTTGGCATACATACACCCAAAAGACTCGGCATCCTATTCCAGGATATGTACTCTATCATGTTTATAGCTGCTCTATTCACAACAGCTAGGAAATGGAAACAACCTAAATGTCCTTAAGCCAAGCAATGGATATGAAAACGTGGTGTGTGTCTGCCACATGCATGTGGGTATTACACAGCTGTAAGGGGAAAAATAGGAAATCATGAAATCTACAGGCAAATGATCATACTGAGTGAGGTAACCCAGACCCAGAAAAACAAACATTGTATGCTCTCTTTGACTGCTGGAGGCTCCGAGCTTAAAATCTTCAGACAAGAGTACATATCCTAGAATAACTATAGAAACCAGGAAATGATGAGGGGCTATTGCTCCCTCCCTATAACATAGAGGAGGGGGGACACTAGAGAGAGAGAATTAGCAGGGTACAAATAATCTGGATGGGAAAGTGGGGATTCCAAATAGGATAGGGGAGAGAGATGAATAAAGAGAAAGAAGAAAAGGAGGATAAAATAAGAGGAGGGGTGTCTGAAAGTCATAAGAAATCATACTGTTACCTATCTACCTTTAAAAAAAAACTAGAATACCCATAAGTCTATGTATTAATATACCTATTTTGTTTAAATGAAATCATCTCATCTGGGTTCACAATGCTCACTCTAAGAGCCAAAGACAGTCTAACAAAAATGCCAAGACGGTGTATATAAAGCCCTCTTTTGAGTTGTTGGCCAGGGTTGTCCAAGAGACTCCAAAAAAAAAAAAAATCACAGGCTATTGATATGCCCTTGGTTGGCCCCAGAGGTAGAAAGTAAGTCCCTATTACTGAAGAGACCAAGTACTTCAGACAGATGGCCCAGATGCCCCTGAACTGGAATACCTGAACTCATTCTCCCTGAGGTCTAGCTCCCATGGTAGCAGAAAGCACCAGGAAAGCTTCCAAAAGAGGGAAGCAACTAGCTGTCCTACAAAGACATATTGATTGCCTGAGAGTCACAATAACGACCAGCATGGCACATAAAAGCATGCACACCTTGGGTGGTAACCAACAGCTCTCTAATTGGACTTAGGACCTGTTCAACAAGAGGGAAACCATGCCCTGTACTGGAAATATAGCCAAGTACTCAAGGCTACTGAAGTAATGGATCTTGGAGGAGAATCTCTTTATTTTTTTTCTCTTTATTAGATATTTTCTTCATTTACATTTCAAATGTTATCCAGAAATTTCCCCTTACCCTCCCACATCCCCGCCCTGCTCCCCTACCCACCCCCTCCCACATAATGGCCCTGGCGTTCCCCTGTACTGGGGCATATAAAGTCTGTATGACCAAGGGGCCTCTCCTCCCAATGATGGCCAACTAGGCCATCTTCTTCCATATGTGCAGCTAGAGACATGAGTGCAGGGGGAACTAGTTACTTCATGTTATTGAGAATCTCTTTATTAAATAAGCATAATCCCTAACTCATCCTAGACATTTGTATTGGTGGTGGTTTGAATACGAATGGCTCCTATAGGCTCATATACTTGAATACTTAGACATCAGGGTGTGGTGCTGCTTGAGAAGGATTAGGAGGCACCTGTGGCCGAGTTGGAGAAAATTTGTCACTGGCTGTGTGCTTTGTGGTTTCAAATGCTTCAACCAGGTTCAGTGTCTCTCTCCCTGTTGCCTGTGGATCTTAACGTAGGACTCTCAGCTACTTCACCAACACCATATCTGCCTGTGTTTTGTCTTGCTCCCTGCCATACTAATAATGGACTGAAAGTCCAAAACTGTAAGCAAGACCCAAATAATGACTTCTCTTATGGGATTTGTCATGGCAGTAGTGTCTCTTCACAGCAATAGAACACTGACTAAGCCAGTCCTTATGAGGAGTTCCTTCCTTAAGAGAGGAAACTTCTCTTTGCAACAGAGAGAGACCAATGCAGAAAACCATAACCAATCAAAATTCAGAGTTCTGGAATTCAGACCCAATATGTACATTTACAAAAAAACAAAACAAACAAAAACAAACAAACAAACAAACAAACAAAAAACCCCTCCTGCACAAAGGCTCGGGGAACATTGCAGAAGAGAGAGGAGAAAGATTGCAAGCGCCCAAGGATCAGGGAGTTTGCTGTGAGATCGTATCTCCTGGTAATATCAGAAGTGGCACCCCTAAGGTCTCACTGGCATGACTATCGAAGCAGGAACTGAACAACGACAAAAGACATGCCAAGACCAACCATGAGAAGGTTCTCCACCCTACAAAGAGAACTATGGGTAACTAAGGCATGCTGGGAATGGGAGAAACGGTCTTCTCCAGAGAAGAACACACCAACTGGCTATCCAACACCAAGTGGTTAGCCCTGGAAACATGCCTACAGGTAACCTTATACAAACTTACTTAGGAATATGTGTATATACATAAACACATATGCATAAAACAGCAATTAGTGAAAAACTTGAGAGAGCAAGAGGTGGATATGGAAGAGTTTAAAAGGGGGAAAGGGAAGGGAAATGATATTGTAATCTTAAAAAATAAAAAAAAATGAGATATATCTTTAAAAAAATACCTTGAATAACTGCACACCAACGACTTGCATGAAGCAGGGAGTACTTCTAGAAACACTCACACGATCAAAGTGATTTTTAAAAGGAATAAGAATAGAAGACTATATCGGATTTCTGTCCTAGTTAGGGCTACTGCTGTGGTGATGAAACACTATGACCAAAGCAACTTTGAAGGAAAGGGTTTGTTTGGCTTACATCACTGTTCATCACTGGAGGAAGTCAGGACAGGAACTCAAACAGGGCAGGAGCCTGGAGCAGGAGCTAATGCAGAGGCTCCTAATGGAGCCTCTAATGGAGCTAATGGAGGGGTGCTGCTTACTGCCTGCTCCCCATGGCTTGCTCAACCTGCTTTCATATAGAGCTCAGGATCACCATCCCAGGGACAGCAACACTCACGGGAGTGGGCTCACTCTGTCAATCATTAGTTAAGAAAATCTCCTACAGGGCCACCTACAATCTGATCTTTTTTTAAAAGACGGTCTTTAATCTTTTTTTTAAGATTTAGTATTTATTTTATGTAGCTGTGAGCCTTCATGTGGTTTTGGGAATTGAATTTTAGGACCTCTGCTCGCTCAGGTCAACTCCACTCAGTCAATCCCTGCTCACTCTGGCCCAATGATTTATTATTATACATAAGTACACTGTAGCTGTCTTCAGATGCACCAGAAGAGGGTGTCAGATCTCATTATGGGTGGTTGTGAGCCACCATGTGGTTGCTGGAATTTGAACTTAGAACCTTCAGAAGAGCAGTCAGTGCTCTTATTCACAGAGCCAACTTGCCAGCCCCTGCAGTCTGATTTTTTGTTTGTTTTGTTTTTTTCAAAACAGGGTTTCTCTGTATAGCCCTGGCTGTCCTGGAACTCACTCTGTAGACCAGGCTGGCCTCGAACTCAGAAATCCACCTGCCTCTGCCTCCCAAGTACTGGGATTAAAGGTGTGCGCCACCATGCCCCGCCCTGCAGTCTGATCTTATGGAAGCATTTTCTCAGTTGAGGTTTGTGCCTCTCTTATGACTCCAGCTTGTGTAAAGTTGATATAAAACTAGGCAATCACAATTGATCCTTTGTCAACTTGACACACAAATACATCTCCATTAGTCCACAACCTTTCCTTTTCAGTTCATCCCCAACATCAAACATCACTATTAATATCACAATACAGAACATTTTATAAATTTAGCAGGTCCCACAGTCTTTGCAATTCAGTTTAAATTTCAGTTTACTTAAAAATTCAAAATATAATTTTGAACCTAAAATCTCTTTATAAAATTCAGTCTCTCAACTGCGGGCTCCATAAAAATAAAAAATAAATACTTTCTTACTTCAAGAGAGAAGAACCAGGTCATAGTCATGACCTGAATTAAGCAAAACCAAACTGCAGCAGTGTGAATAAGTCAATGTCTAGAATCTGTGGTCCACGCATGATCTTCTGGGCTCCTCCAAAGGTCTCGAGGTCACTTTAGCTCCGCCTTCTGCAGTACACACAGATTTGTCTTCTAGGCTGAGGGCAGCTCCACTCCACACCTGCTGCTATACTTGGTGTTCATCCCATGGTACTGGCATTACCAAAATACCAGAGCCTCTTGCTGGAACCAAAGTCTTTTACAGATAGCCTCTCCTAAGCCCTCTCTGTGGAGTCCAGCCTTGCCACACAGTGACAAGTCTCAACTGCCTTCCATGATTCCTCCATGCCTTCCAAACCAGTACCACCTAAGTAACTCTTGCAACATCAAGTTTGGCTACCAGCACAAGGTACAACCTTGGCCACATCTGAAACACAGCTTGCATGTACTGACTCTCAGGAAAGACTTCCCAGAAGACTTCACTTCAGTGATGCTGCTGATCTTTTATTAATCACCACTTAATTCATGTCTCAAGTTAATCAGCATCAACTGTCACAGTAAAGCAAGGGTTTTACTCTAGTAGTTCTGGCATCTTGTTAATCACAGCTGATTCTTCCACCTCAGCTAACCAAAACCACAGACTCTTAACCCAAAATAACAAATGGTCCCGATAGAGTCACTGAGGGACT
The DNA here is from genome assembly GCA_902729485.2 of Mus minutoides. NCBI lineage: Eukaryota > Metazoa > Chordata > Mammalia > Rodentia > Muridae > Mus > Mus minutoides. The sequence continues at coordinate 84,400 of CACVCL010017458.1, forward strand.
CTCAAACTTCACTCTGAAACTTCTCAAGGCAGTCCTCCAACATCTCAGCACACTTAGCTTCCAAGCTCCCACAGAGCAGCTCACAGAAGCACTGAACACTCAGTGGCTTTTCTCACCCGAAGTTCCAAAGTCCTTCTATAGCCCTCCAGAAACAACACGGCCAGGTCTGTCACAGCACTGCCCACTCCTGGTACCAATTTTTGTCCTAGTTATGGTTAGTATTGTTATGATGAAACACCATGACCAAAGCAACTTTGGAGGAAAGGGTTTATTTGGCTTATACTTCCATATCACTGTTTACCTCAGGACTGGAATGTGGAGGCGGGAGCTGATGCAGAGGCCGTGGAGGGATGCTGCATATTGGCTTGCTCCCCATGGCTTGCTCAGCCTGCTTTATTGTAGAATACAGGACCAGTAGTACAGGGGCTGGGCCACCCCCCATCAATCACTAATTAAGAAATTGCCCTACAGGCTTGCATATAGCCCAATCTTATAGAGGCATCTTCTCAAGTGAGGCTCTGATGACTCTAGCTTGTGTTAAGCAGACATAAAACTAGCCAGCACGACTTCAAACATGAATCAAACAAGTCTTTCCCAACAAAGAGAAGCTCAAGACCAGATGGCTTCACTGGTGAGTTTCACCAAACACTGACAGACTTAACACTAATGCAAGAGTAAAGACATGCCCTGAGGTGCCAGACTTTTCTATAACTGCCATGTTTGAATCAGAAGACGAGAAAATGACTGGACGAGCCACCCAACACCAAAGCGTTCATCTGCTCCAAAAGCTGGGTCTACTGTTTGAAGAAAGCCACTCGCACTCTAAAGACAACAGCTCTACGGCTCCCTTCCTCTATCTATTAGTCTGAATCACAGTCTCCATGTGTAGCTTCTTCTTCAAAAGAGTCAAGGTTTGGGGTTTCTAGACACACAAATGAATCAAGTGATGTTAATATCAAATCGTCCCCTTTTCTCCTTATAACAGCGTGGACTTGGGTGCTGTTACTTGGTCTCACTTCTAACAACTCACACATGAATTGGGATTTCTAGGAAAATTCAGCTATCAGGGAGATGGCCACTAACTAACCAACAAAGATGCAGAAGAGAAGCTCTAAGGTTAAGGAATTCTGAAAGCTTGGGCATTCCCATCTGCCTCATGCCAGGAAGGCCGCAGAGACATCTGAGACAACTCTTGCACACATGACAGACACGTGCATGCTAATTTTTCCATTGATTGGATTTTTTTTGAGTCTTGTCCCATGCTAAATGGTGAGAGATTCTGAAAATAAGTAGACTATTAGCATTTAAGTAGAGACATTTATAGTATAAGCAAACAAGTTCTAGAATACCAAAAGAATGAATTCTGTAGTAACCCAAAGAGGAGGCATAAAGCTCTAAGTCTTATTACATAGTTTGACTTTCAATATGTGTTTCAATTTTAGGAAGATCTTGGGTGTCAGGTTTCTACATAATGTCCAGGGCTGTAATGTCGCCAAAGGGACAGACAGATCTAGCCTTATTTGTCATCACTAAGAGAATTCACCAAGACTCAGGGCCATGCTTAGCTCCCCTGGCATCTTTAGCTAAATCTTGGGTCAAAAAGGTTTTGTCAAGTGTGGCATCTATGCGAAACCAGGAGGAACTGAAACTAAGGTAGCAGGGATGAGGCTGGTCCATCTCCTACAAGATGCTAGAGGAAGGCAATCATGGAGCATTGAACAGTCAAGAGTGGCGAGCAGCCCTCTGGCTAGGACACGCTGGACACAGACAAACAGCAGGAGAAGAGAAGGACACACAGCTTACACACCTCCTAAAGATATTCTGTCATACGACAACAGAACAGGAGGGTTTTTTCCCTAGATTCCTATGAGGCACCCCAGAGAAAATCTGCGTAAACACCTGAGAGGTGCTAAGATGACTCAAGCGATAGGAGGCATTCCCTGAACAACACTGATGAGATGAAAAAGAAGACAAAAGATGGATTCCAGAAATACACAGGCTGCCGATACAACAGAGCAGACACTGTGTCTGAGGAAAACAAAAGAGACCGTATTTCTGGCTTGGGAATGAACAGATGGAGGCTAGAAGGAAGATTCTAAGTTTGACTTTTTTTATGTTGCGTTTAAGGGCTAGTTCAACGGAGAGTTATAGAGCTCAGAGGAAGAAGCCAGGCAAATGACAGAGACTTCAAAACCAGCAATCCAGTCTCTTTGCTGCAAGAGGTCAGGGGAAACCTGGGACCGACTTTTATCTTGTAAACTGCCAGGTTTAAGGTACAGAGAGCAGGAAAGGAGGACACAGAGACAACCAGACAATGGAAGATGCTCCAAGAATGAGCTGGGATACTCAAGAGGAGTGGTGTCCTGTTATATGTCTCTCTGAGTGTGTGGAGGGATTATCATGTGAGCAGTTCAGGGAATCCTGATCACAAGGTTGACACATGGTCAACCTGTCGGTACTCAAACAGGTATGAGTACCCCAGGAAGGTAGCAAATGACAAATCCATGTCCTCAAGAGAGGCATCAGTACGGCACACATATGAATCCAAAGGGACCCAGAAAAGAAAGACTTGCCCATCCATGAATGTTAAGAGATGGTGTCAATACAAGTGTGGGACACTCAGACCAGGCCTTCTTGGAGATGAATAACCCAACTCATGGCTGCAAAGAGGCTCTCTGCTGCTAAAACCACACAGATGTCACTCAAGGGAGCTGTCCTGCCCCATCCCACAGCGCAACCTTCAGTACTAAATGGCTGACACACAGGGGTTCAGGAGCCCAATCCCCTCAGATCACCTGGGGATGTTTCTAAAGAGTCACCTTGACTTTTACTAAGAAGGGCTCAGCTGCCACTTTGCTGCACATCACCATCTGTCTAGTCCTGTCTCCCCAACATCCTTCCAGGCTTTTCTTCAGAGAACAGTCTTCTAGACACCATCTAGACACAGGTGTCTATGCCAGTTTCCCTCCAGGCAACCCAACATAGAATAGATGGTGTGTATCAAATTGGACCAAGCCACTGAGCCTACAATATAGAGGCAGAGATGCCAAGGGCAGAGGCAGAAAGCCATCGGGTGGCCTTTGTGTGTGTTTGCTTTGAAGCAGCTCTGTCACATGCAGTTAATAGAGACCGGCTGCTCTCTGTCCAGTTGTTATCCACACTGGTTTTTTTAAGTAGGTTTTGATTTGCCATGAGGGACTTTTGCTATCTAATAAGTCTATTCAGGATCCAATGGCAGGCAAAGGGGTAATTTCGATTATGAGGAACACCTGAAGGACTCTTCTCAGGAGAGGGATGGGTATGTTATACACAGGTTAAGGAAGGCAGGTGGAAAGATAGGCTGCAGGCATGGGCATCCTGTGTAACCAGCGAAGTCCCACAAACTGGGACTACAAACACAAACAACCAGACATAGTATCTCTCTGTCTCTCTGTCTCTGTCTGTCTCTCTCTGTGGAGGGTGGGGGGTGGGGTGTGTGTGTGTGTGTGTTAGATTTTTTTTTTTTACTTACTTTTGGTTTATTTTATATGAGTGCTCTATCTGGATGTATGCCTGCAGCCAGAAGAGTTAGATATTATAGGTGGTTGTGAGCCACGATGTGGTTGCTGGGAATTGAACTCACAACATCTGGAAGAGCAGCCAATGCTCTTAACCACGGAGCCATCTCTCTCTATCACTGAGCCTGCTGCTTATAAGAAATAGTAGGATTCAACCATAGAGCCCTTTTCTCAGTCAAGATGGACACATTTTGGTGTAGATGTCTCTTCTTAGTTTAACTGACTACTTGGTTTTCTTACCACTAACTAGGCTGAGGCAAGCAGAAAGTTCTGGTATAATAGCAAACGCTTTCAATAAAACCTCAAAATGTTAACCCACCCTCCTGCAACAGCCTGTGGTTCGTCAGCTGCTTCCTGTGTTTTATTTGCTGATGCATAAGAAAAATGACTTTGGATCTTCTATAAAAATTAGCTGTGAGCATTATCAAGTTATGTTTAGTTTGGGTCACTCTGGCCATGTGATCTTGCATTCTCAAGGTAGGGTTCATTTCCTCTGAACCACAAGTCTTTGAGAGTGGAAATCTGTTTGTGTGCTTGTCTGTTTCAAGTCTGGACTTATAACATTTAATTCTTATCCCTTCCTTCTCTCAAATAATCAAGGCAGAGAGACGTAGATGTATCAATAAACCTCAACAATACAACACAAAAGTTTAATATGCCCCTGTTGTTATCATACACTTATTACACACTAGAATATACACCAGCCACAACCTTGGCCTTGAGTGCCATGTAAGTCATCATATGTACTACAAAGAGTGTATTTCCCATAGTACTTTACATGAGAAGACAAGGATAGGAACTGTTTTTGGTTTTGTTTTTTTTGTTGTTTTTTTTTTTGGTTTCTTTTTTTGGTTTTTCGAGACAGGGTTTCTTAGCCCTGGCTTGTCCTGGAACTCACTTTGTAGACCAGGCTGGCCTCGAACTCAGAAATCCGCCATGCCTCTGCCTCCCGAGTGCTGGGATTAAAGGCGTTTGATAACAGGGTGTGTGTGTGTGTGTGTGTGTGTGTGTGTGTGTAGATATGTAAATAAAAGTTGTTCGTTTTAAATAATAATGCACATTTACTAGAAGTTTGAATATATGCCCAAAGATAGCAAGAAATAAACAACAGTATTTTGAGTTTCAGTTACAAAAAGTAAAGCAAAGCAAAGAAAAGAAAAGCAAAGAGAAAGCAAGAAAAAGAAATTGACCCAACTGTTTTGTCACCATTGAAACTGTGGGGTGGAGCAGACCACCACCATATGTGGATGTTGGGTTTGTTTGTTTATTTTTCACTGCTAATATTTTTTTCTTAATGATCTGACTAATAGTTTAAATATGGCGTATATGGTAACTCCTCTTTGCTTCTCATCTTTAAAATAGCACAAATAAACATAAGTAGTTCTCAAAATACATATTAATGATTAATTTGGGTATTGGGGTTCTAATTACCACATTCCAAAGAAGAATTTAAAAGACAATCATGGCTACAGAGTCCATAACCTGAATAGTTATAGACGCTTAGCTAACATATATTATTTAACTGGAAGATTATTCAACAAGTAACTGTTGTTGTTTTTTTATGTGTATGGGTATTTTGCCTGCATTTATGTCTGCGTGCCCTACCTGGCACCATGAAGGCCAGAAGAGGGCATCAGATCCCCTGGAATTGGAATTACAGATGTTTGTGAGGCACCATAGGGGTGCTGGGAACCCTGGTTTCTCATCCAGTACTCTTAACCACTGAGCCATCTCTCCAGCCCTCAATGGCCATTTTAAAATTAAACCCAACTCTAGCATTTGTACTATCTCAATGGTTTGTTAGCAAAACCCCTAAGACAGGTGGTGTTGTTGTTGTTGTTGTTGTTGTTGTTGTTTAACACTAGGCTAAAGGACAAGGACACAAAAATCAAGGAAGAAAATTCCCTGGTGATGAATCTGAGACTAGGGCAATGGCTCCTTGGTAGGGGAAAATTCTGATCCAGCAGTGAGTGATCTGGAGCCTCAGCTCCATAGATGTGCCCCTGAAGGGTCCATGCTGATAGCTCCTTGAGTTACTCATTAAGTAACTGAGAATGGTTGACACAGAGATCCTAGGAGAGGTGAGGTAGCTGAAGTCAAGAGGAACCCATTTGGAAGAGACACTGGGCATTATGTGAAGAGCCTTCTCAGGAGCCTGTTGCTTTGCACAGGCATGGTCAGTGATGAGCCTTTCACTGGAGTGATGACCACTGGAGATACAGGCATCTACCTATGGGTTAAGGATAACAGGACCATGTCGGAGACTGACAGTAAGCTCAAGAAACAAGAACCGGTGAATAAGGGTGAGAAGGACTACTGGACAATCTCCACCTTCAAAAGCCTCTCTGGACAAGGGGCTGGCTCAGAAAACTGATTCTCAGACCAGAGACCTATATCGCTGAACTGTGGTGCTTCCCATGGCTGTCATGGGACACACCACACGTAACTACAGTGAGATAGTATACATAAATTTGTGAGTTCTGGGTGTTACCAAGTCTACCCAACACTGAGCTCCTGGGCTTGTGGCTTGTCCTTCTACACACACACACACACACACACACACACACACACACACACTGGATCTGAGGAAGCAATCAACTCAACCAAAAAGGGGAATTATCAAAATATAAGTGACCTATCTCCATTTATAATGGTGGTCACCAAGGATCAGAAGTGAAAAGGCTCATCTAGCTGCCCACCACTATCGGGTGACAGGGAGGAGAGAAGCAGAGCCACTTGAGCACATAAGGAGGGGGTTACTGGAAGGAACTGGCTTGCCCAGTGTGGTGCTGGTTGAGGCAAATTAAAAACAGTCCATGGAGCAGGAGATCAAAGAAAGAACAACTGGAACACTAGGACATGGGTTACATAATGGCCATAGGTGGGATTTTGGCCTCTGGAAACTTCAGTTTTAGTATTAAGGTGTGTAAGCCAATTAACTCAAGCCCATCAGCATTGATGGCAATGACCTCCCTTACTTAAAGTCAACTGATTAGGGACTTTCAACCATATCCACAAAAGTCCTCCACTGCAAAACCTAGATTGGTATTTGGCCCCCCAAACACTGGGAACTTAAGCGGGGCAAGCTATCACCTAACACTGATCACCATGTTGATCTGTCAGCGGTACTGTTATGTCCCCTCTCTCAGACACTGTTACAGCAAAGCCCTCACTGAAGAGTTCATCTTCAAGTCCTCTGCTTAAATCTTTTCCTTGAGCCAATTTTACTTAACTATAAAGCCTCTATATGACTATAATATGCATGTTGAACTTTTTTCTCCTGTTACTGAAGAGGTTTCTCCGTGGTTATGACCATTTGGTTTTCTTTCAGGGGACCTTGGTTTGATTCCTAACACCTATATCAAGAGGCTCACAACTGCTCATCACTCCAACTCCAGGAACTCTAACATGCTCTTCTGAACTCTGTGGGCACCTGCACTCATGTGCACAGGCCCATGCACACATACATGCACATAAATACATAAATATTTTTAATTACTGAAGACATTGGATAGAGCATCAAGAGGTTCCTAAGACTTACGGAAAAATCACATCTAAGAATATGAGGAATCAATCAACATTGACACCATAACCATTTACCATTCAAATCACCCAAAGCAGATGAATATAGAACTGGGGGACAGACATAGCTGGTCCCTCTTCCAATTTCATGCATGTATCACTCCCCATCACACCACGTTCCTTAAGAGATGCCTGTGAAAGGTGTCTCTGCATCTATACTCCCCACATCAGCATCAAGCTGCAACCTTCTCACTCCCAGCACACTCAATGGGATAGTCGCATCCCACAACTGCCAATGTCCTATTGGTTATTCAATCCAAGGACATTCCCAGCCACTCTTTTAAAATGCAGTCTTCCATTGACTTCCACAACAGCAAACCCTTTGTTTTCCCTTCCATTCCCTTCCTACACACAAGGCAAAGCCACTCTCTTTCCTGTCCCTAAAATGTCCATTTTCCCATCATGAAGCTGCTACTCAGCCTTGCATTCTTTTTTTTTTTTTTTGGTTTGCACTATAATCTGTGTGCTAATGTAGCTCAATCTGTGTATTTCTTCTAGGACTCAGTCTGTCTCCATGCTAGATACTACTCCTAAGCTCTGACTTTGAGTACCTGCTGCAATGGGCATCTACACTTGAGTGTTCCATGGGCCCTGCCTCACTGCCCTTTCTACTGCCTCCACACTTCCTTCAAACAAATCTCCCCCAGGTTCCAGCATGAACCCAACAGGCTAAAAGAAACCTAGGGATTATCTCTCAACTGCTCCACTCCTTTACCCCTATGCACTGTAAACAAGTTTTGTTTTAGCAAGAGAAGGGACATTACAGCTGATAACTGTACTTCCCACCAAGACTCCCTTGCAGCTAGGTATTCAGGTCAATGAGATGACAGCATAATCATGATTAATTATCATTCCATTCAGCCCTCTGTCTTTCCTTTTTTCCTCTCCTGAAAAAGATGGCTAGAGTTCTTGATCAGGTTGGATCATGAAGTGACCTTGGAGACTAGAAGCCACAATTGAAGATGATGGGATAGAGATAAAAGGAGCCAGACACCTTGAGAACTTCACAGAGGAGCAATATCAACCCTGAGCGCCAAACTTTACTTCATATAAAAGAATGAATAATATTTAAGCCACAGTTGTTATCACATATTTCTGTTACACCTCCAGCATACAATCCTGACTGACAAGCAAACTGTGCTGATTCTCCTTAAACCTTCCAATCTTGCCCACTTCTCTTCACTCTCACTCATCCTCCATTTCTCCTTCCAGTCACCAAAACAGCAAGCAGCCATGTTCGACCTGCTCCAGCTCCTCCACTAATCTGTCAACTGTCCATGTGGAAGAGAAATCTTAGGTTATGAATCAAGAGTAATAAAAATATCCATATTTTTCAAACTATCTTTTCTCAGAACCTACTCTGGGGAAAACAGAGTATAAATAATGATGTTTGTGGGTGGTCATAACAGCAGAACACAATGTCTTACAAATGGAATCCATCTAGATGCTCAACAGGGAACTGATTATCAAAAAAGTGATAGCTTCAGGAGAAAACTGATCTTTCATTGAATATCATTATCAGTCACTAGGCTAAGTTCTGCAGATCTGGTCACATTCATTTCCTAGTTGAGTCTTTGAGGTCATCAACTCCTCTGTGAGACCTTCTCTCCTTCCCCTCAACATCTTCCTGGGAGCCTCATCTTCCCCATAGAATGCTTTCTCTACTGACTGTGAACTTCTGTTCTCTTACATTATCTCCCATTAGACCACAGACTTTTAGGAGACATTGCCGTCATTTCCTTAGAACTAGGCATATATTTGATGATCTATAAATAAAAAATAAATAAATAAATGGTAGTACTACAAACTAGACTACTTTTATCCTTGAATAGAGATGTCAAAATTAGTTGCTTATATCTGATAGTAAGACTTTCTATCAACATCCAGGTGGAATTATTCTTTAAAAAAGGTCAAGCTACAAGGACACTTTTTAATCACCCTTCAAGAATAGCTTAAGGCCTTGAAGAAATGACCTTATTCCATAAGGCATAACATAAAAACCTCCTTTAAAATAAGCTGATGGATTCCCACTGGAGAATCAAATACCTGGTCTATATTCATTAGATCCCTATAATCCAACTCAACTGGTACCATCCTTGGATGGCATATTTGCAGAGATTTAAGAGGTCATATCTTTGACAGGGAAGGTCCTTATATGTGATGAACTGGGCAAATGACACCAGCGTCACTAGGAAGTTGTGTAGGTTGAGGTGCCATTTCTTCAACTTGTTAATATTTTTGAAGCAATCATAGGCAAGCATCCTCATAAGGCAAGAGACTCAACAGTGGATGGAAACACTAGCATAAAGCTAGCTAGAAATTGGAAACATGCTCAGTCAGCATCTTGAAAATGAGTGGTAGCACATATAATGACACCACCACCATGTTGGCCGCATGATGAAGCCAGAAGAACACATGGAAAGGGCTGAAGACGTTACTTTCCACTCAGATGAATGAAGAAAGCTATGGACCAGACATAACTTTGTCAGACACTGTGTTTATCAGAAGTGAATGCCTTGGGCAATCTACAGAGAACAAGGAATTGCCAGTTCTACCAATACACTAAGAAGACCCGGCAGACTCACTGGGGGATCAGTCAGTTTACTTCTATTATTAGGGCTTAGTTGCTGTTGTGGACTCAGGTTGCATACATTTTCCATAATCTGCTTCAACACTTCTGTCCACAAGTTCTGCTACTTCTAATGTGTGACTTTGGAGAACACAGGGTCCACAGATCCTGCCAAAGGGGAGGTACCTGTGTTCATTACTGTAGAGTCCATTTGCAACTAAAGTCAATGTCTTTCAACAAGGAAAAGTATTGTTGTTTTTATTTGGAATGAAAAATTTTATTATATACACTGTGCAAATATACATAAATTATACATACACAGCTCTGAACATAAGGAGGAAGATATGTATATGCACAAAAAAATTAGAGCCATTTTTTTTTGTTTGTTTTTTTCAAGACAGGGTTTCTCTGTGCAGCCCTGGCTGTCCTGGAACTCACTCTGTAGACCAGGCTGGCCTCGAACTCAGAAATCCGCCTGCCTCTGCCTCCTGAGTGTTGGGATTAAAGGCGTGCGCCACCACGCCCGGCTTGCCATTTTTTGAAGATAGAGATTTAGGAAGCATCAACAAACAGAGCCTGGCACAGAGATGCTGTGAAGTCCAACTCAATAACCCTCATCTTGGTCACTCCACTCAGAAAGCATCCTCTTTGAATATTTTTGCCAGCAAGGTAAGGACTTTGTCCTTCATGTCAACTAATCAAGAGCAAGATATATTAGACACCACTCAACAGCAAGGAAAGCCACACACACACACACACTCAGCTTCTCTAGAAGGTACCAGACATACTTTCAGGGAAAAAACTGAGCCACCGAGAGCATGACAGGTGAACAACCACTTATCCTGATGTATGCTGGGTAGATCTTGTCAACCTCAACATAAAGTAGAAATACCTGGGAAAGGGGAGCCTCAACTGAGGGAATGCCTACATCAGACTGGCTCATGGGCATGCCTATGAGGCATTTTCTTAATTAATGATTAGTGTGGGAGCGCTAAGCCCAGTGTGGGTTGTTCCACCCCCGGGGAAAGCTATCTGGTTATATTAGAAAGCAGGCCATCACTCCTAGCCCACGTAAAATATGGCTTATTGATTAAAAGTTGTAATAAGCCATTTTATGTATACTCAATTATAATATTTAATTAAAGAAATACTACAATGGAAGCTAAGATGTCTTTTATTATTTCATTTAAGGTCAGTAACTGCACTAAAGAATAAAGAAGGTTTGATGTTGATCAAGCTGTAGGAAGCAGTCTGTCATGTCTCTGCTTCAGTTCCTGCCTCGAGGTTCCTGCTTGGAGATCCTGCACTGGCTTCTCTCAGTGATGGACTGTGTAAAGTGGAAGTGTGTCTTTGTTCGCACAAGTAGATTTGGCCAGGGGATTGGCAACAGATACAGAACAAGGGCATGATATTACCACCACCAAGAGTCCATGAGCTGGAGAAGAAAAGTATGTAACTCTCAGCATCACAATACCAAAGGTGGCTCACTGTGCTCTCTGTCTCCTGGACCCAGGCTTCCAATCACTGGTAAGAACCGTGAGTTAGTGAACACGTGACGAGCAGGGAAAAGACAAGATAATTGGTTTCCTCGTACTATGCCACAGATGATGTGTTCCCGACACCCAACCAACTTGGCAAAACGGCTGGCTAAACTCCAGGGATGGCAAACTCTAATACCTTCTGGATTCAGATTTATTGTGTCAACATGTTAGGGAAATGGATGCTCCTGTATAAGGATCACTGTGGGAAGAGACAAGCTAAAGATCTTCTGCTCCATCCTGCTTTCATACCTAACAATGAGACAAGGCACACACACACACAGACGTGCACACTCAGGGGCCCTAGAACTGTCTAACAGACCACTTCTGATGGCCCACATGTTGACTAGCACATCTCAGAATTGGAGGGAATTACATTTTATAACCAGCCCTATCCGGCTTTAAGAAAATAGTTCTCAACCTGTAGCTTTCAACCCTTTGGGGGTCAAATGACCCTTTCACAAGAATTGCCTATCAGATATCCTGCATATCAAGTGAAGATCTGATTCATAACAGTGGCAAAAGTACAGTTATGAAGTAGCAACAAAAACAATTTTATGGTTGGTGTCACCACAACATGAGTTTCATTAAAGAGTTGTAGCATTGAGAAGGTTGAGAACCACTAATGTAAAACATCAATCAATATTTGAAATCCCCCTAGTATACGTAACTAGAACGCATCAGAGGGGGTGAGGGCTCTGCTATCAGGGAAATAAAACCCGGTGATCCATCAAATCCAAATTCCAGAACCTCCTTTTCACCCAGGTTTCCTCGCCAAGACTGAAGGTCATGTAAACAAAGCTCACTTTGGTGTCTTTACAATCAGCACCTGACTTCTTAACTAAGCTCTCTGCGGAAGGGTTGCTTTTTATAACAGGTGTCTAAAGTCACCAAAGAGTTGGTGAATCTCTGACATCCAAACATCATCCTCATCATAAAACATTGAAGGTAATGTCATCAGGCTCCCAGGTAGAATACAAGTTACAAAGATTATCACTCCTAGCCTACTTAAAATTACTTTATTGGTTAAAGGTTATGATAAGCTATTCTGTGTACATCCAAGTATATTTAATTAAGGAAATACCATCATATAGAAAGAGATGTCTTTTTTATTTCTTTTAAGGTTAGTAACAGCACTGAATATGCCCAGATCTATTTATTTTTAATCAACGGGCTATTTTTAATGCACATGGCAATTTGACAGTTAGAAAAAAGATGGACTGAGGCACACCTGGCACTTCTTGTTTTTTTAAGTTAAATTCGAACAACCAATTGAGTCCCTCGGTGTATGTTATGTAATGGAGGCATGGGCTATAAAAATGTTGACGTTGGTTATATTCTCATAATACAGTTTAGCCCTTCTAGTAATGGCTGTGCAAATAATCAGCCACAGGAAAACCATTTTAGATCTCACACAATTACCTACCACCACAGAAGTAATTGTTATTATTGTCCTGCTTATTGAACTTCAATAAGCACTTTTGAGTTGCTGAGATAGTTCAAGGCCATTGCGGAAACTCCCATCTTCATCTGGGGACTGTAATTACCAAGGTTAAGAATGGCAGTTTCAGATGAACATTAAACAAGAAATTATCCCCAGGAGGTTCGTAAGTTTCAGACTTTAAATGGGGAAGCACTGACGTCTTCCTACGATGTCCACTTCATGTCTTCAACGAGGCCACTTGTCACCCAGGCAATGTCAGCGGCTCTGAGACAACTCACCATCGGTGAGAAAAATCCCACGACCTCAAGAAGATTGATTTTGTTCCTAAATGGCATCCGCTTTCCGCCAGGGTCCCGGAACTTGGTCAAAGGATTGCACTTCACTGTTTTAACTTTTTGATTTCAGAGACTGCTCTGCCATCTTGGAAAAAGATGGATGAGCTTGGGTGGCCCAGAGCACTACATCCTGTCAGTTTCTCATCAGTTTTCTCTCCCTCCTTGGCTTCTCCATCAGCACAAAGAGAAGGAAGGCCATAGGATAAAGAAGAGGGCAACATACCATTTTTTAAAAACGTGGTTCCCACCCGAGCCTGACGGTTCGTCACCCATCACCGGGCCCCACCAAGCTCAGAATCACCGTGAAGGCTCGGGATACACAGGAAGTTGAGATGCCTACCATCCTGTGCTCCAGACTCCACTCACACCAGTCAGTAAACCTTCTTCCTGAGAAGCCTGGGCTTCCAGGAAGGCCCTGGGAACAAGCTTACAGTCGATGAATTACTACTGCAGTCTCTTACCCAAAATGCTAACTCAACCTGTTCCCCGACTGCATGGAAATTTAGACAACCACCTCAGGAATGACAGCCAACCGTAGTGGCTGGTTCATACTGGAGGAAAGGGATGGGAAACTCAAGCTGACCAGTGACACTGGTCTTGCAGTATGTTCAGGCCTCCTGGGAGAAGGTGGCCAGTCCCTTTGGCTTCTTTATTCAGACCCTCCTCCTGAGAACAAACACCTCTTGAAGGGCATACTCCCCCTGGGATCAGTGGTGGCTTCTTATTTGTCCAGGAGTCCAAATCCCACTCAAAAACTGTTGTGGTCCTAAGGCCAGCTAAGCCCTCTCTCCCCAGGGACCATGGGTATTTCTTGTTCCAAAGATGACAGATGGATACCTTCTTTCAACATTTTGAACCGATTTCAAAATATCCAGTGCCCACTACTACCTGTGTGACCTTAAAGACAAGTATGACCCCCTTAGTGTGCCAGAGGAGTTCTGGGAACTGGATTCACACCCATGTCCTCTGACAAGTCTGACCACCCACATACAAGTTTCAGGCCAGCTTCCCTTCCACCTGGAGGGTCCCTCTGCAGCCCCTCTTTCACCCTAAGAAGCATGACACCAGCAGAGACGACCGACCAAGCCCCAAGCCCTTGCCAGGAGAGCTTCAGAGTCCAGAGAAGGGGGACACTAGGCAGCAGGTGGGGGGAGGGGGCAGGCACTCAGTGGCCCCTGTGGAACTGCAAGAGTGGTGTCCCCGGGGCACCCCCTCCCCCGTGCCCCAACACTCTTGTCCTTTTCATTCCCCTCCCTAGGAGCCTGGCTCCGCTTTGATCACCCACCTTCTTCCCACCCAACCCACACCCGCGCACCCCCGGAGGCTCAAGACCCTTAAATTGGGCCGTCCGCAGCGCGGGCCCCCCGCATTCCCTCGCACGCCCGGCGACTTTTTTTTTCTTTTTTCCTTAATTTTTTTTTTAACCTGTACTTTTTTTTTTTTCCACACTCGGGGCGGCTCGTCGGGGCTGAGCAAGCACCTCCCCGGGACCGCTACCTTCCCTCCCTCCGCCCCGGCTCCGCCCGGCTTCCTCCTTCCCCTCTCCAAGGCCGCAAAGTAGATGGAGTAAGAGAGTGTGTGCGCGAGAGAAAGAGAAAGAGGGAGCGGGCGCCGCGGGAGGCGGCGGCGGGAGGCGCGCCCGGCCCCCGCCACCCTCCGGTCCCCGCCGCCACCCTCGGGTCCGCCGCCACCCTCGAGTCCCCCAGCCGCCCTCCAATCCCCGGCGCCACCACCCGCGGGCTCAGGACTACGCTCGCACCAGCTCGGCCAGGCCCGGTTCCCTGGCGCCGCCCGCGCCCCGGCTTCTCCGTACCTCGTAAAGGTCCCCAGAAGCCATGCCAGGCTGCGGAACTTGGCTCGCCGGGTGTGCGCGTCTTGCTCGCTCGCGCGCTCTCGTGCGTGTGCGCGCGGGGGGCCCGGGTTGCGCGCGCGCGTGAGCGCGTGTGTGCGTGCGTGTGTTTAAGTGTGTGTGTGTGTGTGTGTGGTGTGTGTTTGCGTGCGCGCGCGCGCGTGTCTGTGTGTGAGTGTGTGTGAGAGTGTGTGCGCGCGAGTGTGTGCGGCGTGTTGAGTAAACTGTGTTTTTGCAGAATGACAGGCTTGGGGGCCGCCTGTGCGCAGAATCGGAGCGGGCGGCGGCGGGGCTGGCGTAACCGGCGGCGGCCGCGGCAATCCCGGCGACACGCGAGCGCGGTCAGGGGCGACCGACGGCTGCGCAGCGCGCCCTGAGCCTCGGACGCGGCCCCCTGAGCGCCCGGGCCCCCGTGTCCCGAGGCCGGTGACTGTAGCGCTCGGCTCGCCCCGGCGCCGCCTGCAGGAAGCCGCCCCGCGCCCGCCGCCCGCCCGGACGCTGCTGCCACTGGGCGAGTCCCCGCCTCCCGGGAGCCCGGCCCGGCCCCCGGGGCGGAGGGGGCGGCGGCCACCGAGGGCCGAGCCCGGGTACCGTTCCCGAGCTCGGCCGCGCGCGCAGCTGCGAGGCCCCCAGAGTACCCGGCCAGGTGCCCACCCGGAATGACCTGCCCGGGCTGCGAAGAGGCGGCCAAGAGGCAGGTATTAACCTGCAGGTCCCAGGCAAGGGAGCCCCTCTTCAGTCCTGCTTCTAGCTCCAGAGTACCCCACTTGGGCACGATCTTAGGAGAACTGGCCCCTCGTAGCGGAGGGGCCCCCTTGATTCCAGGATGAGTTTTCAAGGAGAGGAGAGAGGAAGTGGCCGGTCCACAGGCTCCAAGGAGAGCCAGGGCAGTGGCAGTCACCACTAAACCCTGCGAAGTGTTTAGAGCCAGACATGGCCTTCCCTGGCAGCTCTCTTGCCTCACTATCCACTCAATCAGTTAATCAACAAACATTTCCCAAAGTCCACCCAACTACAAGTGTCTGCAGCCACCAGTGAGACCCTGCCCACACTGGACTTTGAATCCCAGAGGGAAGAAGAGATGCGCGTTAGGGAAGAGAGGAAGGGTTCCTTCAATGTCTCAACAGGAGTTCCCACTACTGCTGGACTACTGAGGTAGAGTTACCTCTTTCTAAAAAGTTATCTCTTTCTAAAAAGCATCCTGTATGTATGGTCACCTTTGTACCTAAAGGCTCCTCTTTTTAAAATAGTACAACTGTTTCAGAACCCGGGGAGAGTGTTCTGACATTGGAGAAGGTCACAAGGGACTCTGGCTCCAAATGTCCATCCACCTCCTCTTTTTTTTTTTTCTCAAGCCAAATATGTAATGAATATAAACCATATCCTCCTTTGGTCATTTGCTGTTTGCAGCACAGAGGGCAGATCACCTGCTGCCCTTTCTAAATGGGTGGCCATATACAAACACTGAGGAGGATCCATGTACCTGTGGTGATGTGATGTGGACTGTCCATCCCCATTCCCTCAGTGAAGCTAAGTTGTATCTTCATCTGACCCCTGGCACCTCCTGCTGCAGAGGGGCATGACAAGGACTTCTCTGACTGCCACAAACTTTTTACCACAGTTGCTGGTGGAGACTGATGAGGAACAGAGTGAGGTGATGCTTGCTTGACTATGTCAAAACGGCAAATTGCGTCTCCAGTTTCAAGCGAGAATCCAGCATTAAGAAAGTGAGGAGAAAATGGCGGCAGTATGGAAAGAAACAGAAACAACAGAAATGTCAGGTTTAGAAACGGTGGAAATTGGCACAGCCAATTAGGCTTGTTCTCTCTTTGTAACTGGTATTTTCCTCCATGACCTTTGTCCTAAATAATACCACTAATAATAAGTACCTCTCAGTCCATAGGTGGCAAACAAACCTGCACAAGCCACAGTTTGTGGGTGAAAGGAATTATGTTCCTGTGATTCGGAAGGGGAGGGAAAGAAAGAAACTGGGCTTGACGTAGTATGCTAAGTCAAATTTAAAAACCTGATCAGTACTTGGGGCTAGAAGGAGGGGCATATCCTAAACTTGGTTGTTCTGATCAAATGTTCCCTGGGAGTGGGAACGAGATATGAAAATCCCTAGTTTAGACTGGTTTGTGAGATTTAGGGACGTGGGTCGTCGCCGAGGAACAGCACGATAGGGATATTTTATTGAGACTGGACAAGAAGCTTGGTAAGTCACAGAGAAGGAATTTGGGGATGGAGGTAAGGTAGAGAGCAGGCAGTTCTGTGGAAGAAGAAATATGAGATCCCAAAGTGATCTTGGATGGCGAATTCCCGGTTAGCTCGTGGAGGGTCTTGAATACCAAGTCAAGAAGTCTGCCACCTAACGGGGACAGTGAGCCAAAAGGAACTTACACGTCAATCAGAGCATCTGGAAACAAGAGGGAAGCCTACAAGAGCCATGAGAGCTCTTAACAAGTTGTTTAAACTAAGAGAAAAGGAGGCCAGTTGCAGTGGTCCTCAATGGGAGAGACCAAATGAAGATGTAAAACTGGACCAGCCAGATGCCCCAGGGAAGAAGTAACTAACTTTCTTGAAGGCTGTTCCACCTACTTCCACCAAGCGTTTGATCCAGATCAACAGGACCTGGTGACTAACAGGATGTGTGAGAAGCAAGGACTGGGGGAGGGGTGAGCAGCTAAGGAAAGAAAGGATACACAGATGACTAAGGTTTGGAGCTGTGGCCCAACCACCCACCCATCACTACGCCGCTATTTTATTTTGAGTTTATTTCCCCAGACCACGCTGGCTTCCAGGAAAGACAGATGCTTCCTGAGGCTAAAGCGGGGAAGGGTCTCTGGACGGTGCTGTTCCAGATTCTTCAGAGGACATGAGGAAAGTGCAAGAGTGCCACCACCTTCCACAGGCTAGGGTAGACCCTTCATACGAACCATGTTGCTCAAGGACCGTGAGAGAAAACTCCGTGA
This sequence comes from Mus minutoides, assembly GCA_902729485.2. NCBI lineage: Eukaryota > Metazoa > Chordata > Mammalia > Rodentia > Muridae > Mus > Mus minutoides. Next base: position 102,246 of record CACVCL010017458.1, read on the forward strand.
CACCCACTTATAGGAAGAGCCCTCCACTTAATGGTGCAGACTCAGGATGGAGTCACTTTCGAGGCTGGCTGGCATCAAGGTCGCATGGGATAGGAGTGGCCTCTACCAACTCCCCGATACTTTCTGCGGGCTGTGTTTCCTTGATGAAAATAAGCACTCTGCTGGCCCTCCGGCAGCTCCCCTTGCCTCCTGGGGTATTTATAAATCCCAGGGAAACGTCTCTGATTGGCCCATAACCCGGTTCATAGTGTGTTAGGCCCAGTCAGTTACTGATAGTACACTACGATTGGCCAGACATAAGACACAAGGCCGCCTGAGAGATAGACGGGTGTAATGATCGACGATTTAATCATAAATGACATGGTTAAAAGTGGGGATGAGTGCAAAGAAATGGCAGAGATACAGGAAGAAGATGGATGGAGAGGCTGGTGTTCCCTCTATGCTGGGACAGAAGGCAAGGTTGGAAGTGAAGGAGCCAGCTGCCCAGCATGACTTTAAAATAAAGCAAAACCAGCCAGTTTACCAGCCAAGGAGAGATTAGACCCACTGCCCTGACTGAAGACATATTGTCTTTCCAGGTGTAAGGTGTCATGTTGCCCTCTGGTGCAGTTCAGTGGTTGGGCATGGGGACTTACAGAAAGCACACTGGCTTTCTGACTCTTAAATCATCACTGTCTACTGGGTTTCTGACGTAAGGCTCATCATCTCTGGATCCTTCCATATCTAGAGGTACCCTGTATGTAAATGACCTTCCCGGTATACTGAATTCCCCCCCCCCAACTCTAATGGTTCAACACAAGATGCCAAAGGGCTGCGGGCTGCTTGTCGAAAATAAGCTTTCTGTTTGTCACCTGGCAGTTTTCCCTCCCCTCACAGGGCATTTGTTTGGTGGGTTCTGGCTCAGGGTCTCTGGGGAGATTCAAGTCAAAAAGTTTGGTAGCTCTGCCATTCTGGAGGCTTAACTGGGGCTGAAGACCTGACTCCAAGATGGCCTTCCACGTGGATGCTGGCAGGAAGCTGAAACTTTCGGACAGGGATCACTCCCTGTGGCTGTTCAACTGTCCTGGCATCGTCCTTATCGTTATCCCTGTAATAAATCAGTGTTAATTGTCAACGTGACAGAATCAAGAATCACCTGGAAGATGGGCCTCTGATTATGCCTATGGGTAATAATCTTGACTGTGTTCACTGATATGGATAGACCCATTTTAATTGTGGACAGGTCCATTCCCTGGGCAAAGGATGCTGGGATGTATAAAATGTCCAAAGCAAGCTAAGTAATAACATGCACGCATTGATTTGTCTCTTCTGATTAGGGATGCACTGTAAGCATCTAATTCGAGCTGTTGTTGTCTTGACTTTGCCCCCATGATGGACTGTTTCTTGAGCTTGGAGCTCATATAAACTTTTCCTCCCCTTAACTTGATGTTGTTTTTATCACGGCAACCAAAAACAAACAGACAACTCCAGCACAACATTCAGAGCATGGGACAGTCGCATACGACATCTGTGCCACTGCTAGGCGGATGACCTGATGTTGCTATGGCGTGGCTGGAGTGGCCAGACAAGGCAACTGGACATATCTCTGGTGATAGGTCCAGTCACCTCAAAGATGAGGAAACTAAGAGCTGGGCTGGCCAGTGATGGAGTGCAGGGAGGGAGACCCCAAGCTTTGGAGATCTCACCGTGGTCACTAACACTGCCTTGTCCATCAGAGCTTGTTCTTTGGAACTTGGTCACCAAGTCAAGTCAAATTCAAGAGAAATAAAGGAGACTCTACCTTTTAAAGGGGAACTATTAAAAAAAACTCCAGATTTCAAAATTATCACATTTGTAAATTGACAGATAGTCCATTGATATGTTTTGAGAATTAAATGTGCTGCTATTCACAAAGTGCCTGCCACTAATAAGAGCTGGAATGGTGCCCATTATATTACTGTGACAACTACTGTTAACTAATTTCAAGCTTGAAATATGTCTCAGAAATGTCCATAAAGGTCCAGAATTCCTTAAAAGGGGGCGGTAAATCAAATTTCAAAATAAATACTATTTTCAAGATCTGAAGAAACACTTACTGCTAATTAAACTTGATTTCCAGTATTAACTTTAAAAGATTTTACCTCCACAATGATAAGGATGGATGAAGTGAATTCAGTCTTATTCCATAGCTACAGTGTGCTAGGCATTATTAATGCTAAACAACAACAATAATAATAATAAAAAAACCCGCCCTGACCTTGTGGTGGTTAGCATACAATGAAAGCAACTGACAATAACAAACCACTTAAAAAACAATAAGCCAAAAAATGTAGCTAATGTGCTCTTTTTTGTTTTGTTTTGTTTTGGTTTGGTTTGGTTTTGGTTTTGTTTTTCGAGACAGGGTTTCTCTGTGTAGCCCTGGCTGTCCTGGAACTCACTTTGTAGACCAGGCTGGCCTCTAATGTGCTCTAATTTTAAGTAGGGATGAGAATGTGAAGACCAGGAAAGCTAGGTAAAGGGAAAGAGAGAAGTCAAGATGGCTGTGCAGGGATAAAGCGTCACCGGTGTTTATACCGTGCCTGGAAAAGACCTCTCTAAGATGGTAGCATGTGAGCAGAAAGCCAAACCACGTGAGAAACAGATCAAAGAAAAGGCATGGCACGAGGAAGGAGAGCAATGGGGGGAGGTGAACAAATGAAGCAACGTGACCTGGCCCCTTGGGGACCATAGAAAGTAATTCTGAGCATGCGTGAGGTGCTAGGGGTGGGGACCATAGAAAGTAATTCTGAGCATGCGTGAGGTGCTAGGGGTGGGGATATGGGAGACGCCGGCCATCAACAATGAAGAAATATGGCTGACATTTGGGGAAGGAAGAAATCAGAGAAATTCTAGCGCTTTGACATGAGCGTTTGGGTACACAGAGGTGGTATTGACTGAGATGAGGATCACTGGGACATCATTTGTAGGTGGCAGCAGGACTAAGTGGGAAGGAGCCAACATCTCTGGTTCGGTAGTGTGGGGATAAGCAGCAGACTTCCTAGAAAGAGGAGGCGGAGGAAGCATTTGATGTGTCTGGAAACTTCTGTGGGGGTAGTTAAGAATGCAAGAAAAGCAGATATCTCAGTCACTGAGAGATTGAGCGGGGTCCTGGAGAGGAAGGGGGTTTGGGATAAATCCCCAAGCTCTTGAGCATTAGAAGTGGGGGGCGGGGACCTAAGAAGGAAAGACAGAGGTAGGAGCTCACCAACAGATTGCTATCTAGGTTCCGTGTGTGTGTGTGTGTGTGTGTGTGTGTGTGTGTGTGTGTGTGTGTGTGTGTGTGACTGACAGACAGACAGACAGACAGACAGACACAGACACAGAGACAGAGACAGAGAGGACAGATGGCTACAAGTTACCGGGAGGTTGTATAAGAAGTCAGCAGGACCTGACAACATAGCACAGGTTGGAATCTCAGATGGGAAGGGTTGAGAAAGAGGGCCTTAACAATGAGGACATGCAGGTGGCAAGCACAGGTGACTCACTCCGGTACTTTAGTGATGACAGGCCGGGAGGTGGATAAGGAGGTGGTGGGTGTGCTGAATGTTGGGAAGGTTTAGGATATAGAAGTTACCACACACTGCTTGTGCAGTAGGGCAAATGATGCAACAAGTGTGAGTGAATACACACACAGCAGACGGGATGAGGGCTTTTAGTTGTTCAACCAAGGTCAGGCTCAGAGGGTGATGTGGGCAGACTGAGGAGCCCACAGTCCTTCAGCACAGTGGTGAACTATGGCCTACAAGAATTCACATCTGGAGCCAGGCGTGGTGGCGCACGCCTTTAATCCCAGCACTCGGGAGGCAGAGGCAGGCGGATTTCTGAGTTCGAGGCCAGCCTGGTCTACAAAGTGAGTTCCAGGACAGCCAGGGCTATACAGAGAAACCCTGTCTCGAAAAACCAAAAAAAAAAAAAAAAAAAAAAAAAAATTCACATCTGCCTAGAACCCCAGAACACAACCTCATTGGGAGATAAAAGTGGTTAAGATGCTATAGTGGTGTGAATAAGAATGGCTTCCATAGGCTCATCTATTTGAATGCTTAGTTACCAGGGAGTGGAACTCTTTGAAAGAATTATAAGGATAAGAAAGTAGGTAGGCTCTCTATATCACTGGAGGTAGGCTTGGAGGTTTCAAAAGCCCATGCCAGGCCTATGTGTTTCTCTCTCCCCACCACCCCTCCCCCTCCCCCTCCCCTCCCCCTCCTCCCTCTCCCTCCCTCTCTATCTGCTATGGATCAGGATGTAACTCTCAGCTACTGCTCCAGCTCCTACCTGCATACTGCCATGCTCCCTGTCATGATGATAATGGAGCTGTAAGCAAGCCCCCAGTAAAATGCTTTTTTCTTAAGAGTTGCCATGATCATGGTATCTCTTCATAGCAACAGAACAGTGACTAAGTCGGAAGTTGGTACCAGGAGTGGGGTATTGGTGTTGCAAGTCCGACTGTACTGCTTATTGGTATGATGTAGACTTCAGGACTTTGGATTAAGAAAGCACTTGAAGTAAACATGAGCCTGGCATGGTGGCTGGCGCAAACCTTTAATCCCAGCACTTGGGAAGCAGAGGCAGGCAGATTTCTGAGTTCGAGGCCAGCCTGGTCTACAGAGTGAGTTCCGGGACAGCCAGGGCTACACGAAGAAACCCTGTCTCAAAAAAAAAAAAAAAAACACATAGAAAGCAGTCGAAAGCTTTAGATGGGGCTTAATGGCCCATACCATTAGGAAAACAGATAACAGTGCTGATAGCAATGTAGATTATGATGGCCTGGTTCATGAAGTTTCAGAGGGAAGGAATATTAATAAGTGGCCTGGAGATATATATCTTGTGATATTTTTGGCAAAGAATGTGGCTGCTTTTTTGTCCTTGTCCTAAATATTTATTTGAGGCTAAACTAAAGAGTTTTATATTAATGGCATTAGCAGAGGAAATTTCAAGACAGCCTAGTATTGACTCTGTTGTGTGGTGATTTATCCACTCTCATGCAGATCTATAAGAAAAAGAAGCAAGCTGAGCAAGGCAAAATACAAAAACCTACAGTTTGACAAGAAAAAGAGCACCAGTAAATGTGATGGAGCTAAGTCCAGTGTTCAAGGAAATAAAAAAGTTTAAAGAAAGTCTGGATGCTAAGTGGATAAAAGAAAATGGTAAGCTCAGGGAAGACTCCACTCATCTACGCTTCCAACTCGTGAAAAGGAACTAAAGAAAAGCTTAATCGTGGAAGAAAACCACCAACCACACAGAGCTGCAGCAAATGAAATTCACAAGGAGACTATGTTCCAGTCTTAGCAAGCAGCAGCACTTGGCAGCTTTGATCATGTGGTTCTAGCTTTAGGATCAAGAACACAAGAAGGGATGTGGACTCTCCCTCTACAGCTAAGGTAAGCCACCGAGGCCAAGCATATGTCAGGGGTGTCCCTGCATGGAGACCTAGAGAGGCCATCATGTGAAACAAGCTATGGAAGTGAAGCATAGATTGTGTAAGAGACCCCAACATGTTGGGGATGCCAGAGTTGTGGGGCATCTGCCGAGGAAAGTTGCTAACAGGGAGAGAAGTGTGTTGCAGTCAACAAAGCTGGAAGGAGTTGGGGATCTTAAGAGCACTCCACAATCAGACGTGGCGAGGCAGAGTTTGGATTTTACCCTGAGGGTTTTGTCTTGCTTTGATCTAGTATATTTTCACTATGTCCCCTTTCTTTCCTTTTGGAATAGTTACGTATATTCTTGCAAACTGAATATTGGAACTAGGTGACCCGATTTTTTTTTTACATAGGTTTACAGTTAAGAGAATCTCATGAGTCTCAGAAGAGACTTTGAACTTTCGATTTTTAAACAGTGTTCAGACTCATGAGCTATGAGGACATTTGAAGTTGGGCCATATACATTTATACATTATGATATGGCTACAAGCCCATTAGAGCCAGGGAGTGGAGTATGGTGGTTTAAACAGAATGGCTCCCATAGGCTCATCTATGTGAATGTTTTGTCACCAGGGACTAAAACTCTTTGAAAGGATTAAGAAGTGTGACCTTGTTGGAGGAAATGTGTCACTGGTGGTGGGCTTTAAAGTTTCAAAAACCCATGCCAGGCCTAGAACGTTCTCTACACTCTCTCTCTGTCTCTGTCTCTGTCTCTGTCTCTCTCTCTCTCTCTCTCTCTCTCTCTCTCTCCCAATAGATCAGGATGTAACAGCATAGCTCCAGCACCTGCCTACATGCTCCCCACTATGATGACAATGGGCTAAACCTCTGAGCTGTAGGCAAAGCTCCCAGGTAAATGCTTTCTTTCATAAGAGCTGCCTTAGACATGGAGTCTTTTCCTAGCAACAGAACAGTGACTAAGATAGATCATGAGGATTAGAATGCTACCTCACACATTAATGTGTCTCTTTAAAAATTATTATTACATATACTTTGGGAGGTGGAGTATACCTATGCCATAGAATATTGTAGATTTCAGAAGACAACTTCTAGAAGTTGGGTTTTCCCTATTACCATATGGATAGATCCTGGGTATTGAACTCAGGTTGCCAGGTTTGGCAACAAATGCCTTTATCCACTGAGCCATTAGCTTTCTAATAAGAGAACAGGGAGATAGTGATACAGAGACAGGAGATGGGTAGTGATAGAGGCAGAGATGGAAGAGATACATCTGCAAGCAAGGAATGCCAGGAGCCACCAGAGACTTGGAAGAGAGAAAGAGGAGTTCTTCCCCCAAAGCATTGGGATGGAGTATGACCCTGCCACAGCCTCCATTTCAGCCTTCCAATCTCCAGACCTCCAAGAACAAACTTTTATCAGCTTCAGCCATCACAGTTATTGCCATGTGTTATGTCTGCCACAGGCAACTAACACACCATCACCTGGGAGGACAAAAAAATGGTCTAGAGGGGGAGTCAGCTGGCAGGTTAGAGCTGTCTTTGCTTATTTCTATATTCTCCATGAAATTATTTGACGGAAGCCTGAACGAAGAGGTGTCAAATAGGAGATGCAATTTGCGTGGAACCATATTGACTCAGTCTGCGGTCCTCCTTGCTAAAACTCTCAATAGCGATGCTGTTCACTCCCAAAGGTGTCCAGATTTAGACAACTTTTTTTTTCTGGGTTGTTTTGTTTTGTTTTGTTTTTTTCTTCGAGACAGGGTTTCTCTGTGTAGCCCTGGCTGTCCTGGAACTCATTCTGTAGACCAGGCAGGCCTCGAACTCAGAAATCTGCCTGCCTCTGCCTCCCAAGTGCTGGGATTAAAGGCGTGTGCTTAAACAACTTATAAATAAATGGCTTTTCTAGTGCTGTCTATCCAAGGGCAAATTAAGGACACTGTAAGTCATCTCTTAGTAAAGAGAGGGTCAGCTCAGAGAGCATAAGGGCATGGCTGGGAGGAGCCGAGGGCCCGCTGGATATTTGTGGTCTTAAGTCTAACGTCTGAGCACTTGAAGCAGTGATCGCACTTGTAACTTCCGGTCAGATTCTGTGGTTCAGGAGCAGGCAGGACAAGGTAGCGGTGTTGGGGTTAAGCAAGGCTAGGAATTGCAGTAGTGCTTCAATACAAGGAGAGGTCCCTAGGAGAGTTGAGCATAAGTATGAAATAACGATAAATGGGAAACAGAGATAAATTGATAAATTATCAAGTGGGATAATAAGAAATGCGATGGGGGTGGGGCTTGCTAGAGGTAGAAGGAAGGAGAGAAGATGGGTAGAGTGGGCTGCCGGAAATGGCACCTCCCACGCATGAGCACTTGCGGGGGCGTGTACTCCACGTGTGACCCTCTTCTGCTTCGCTCATCCTTCCTGCCTCTCCTCCACCCCACTCTCCCTGTAAGGACGCACTGCTGCCCCACACAGGGTTTGTATTTAGAGTTTTAAAGACATTGAAAATGGAGTGTGAGGAGAGATGGAAATGGAGATAGAAGACACCATAGATTCTGTGGGTCATGGGTGAAGTGAAAACGAAGAGAGGGAGAACAAAAAGCCAGGATCTTGCAGAAAAATCAATCAAGATCCTCTTCCATCTTGATTCTGGACTGTAGCGGTTTCTGTTAATGAGGTGAACTGGTCTTTCCCTCCAAGTGTCTTAGGCGGGACTCAAATGGTTTAGGCACACTGTATGTCAGGTGGGTCCTGTGTTATAAATGCAAAAAGGAAAGCTAGGACATGCTGTGGAAGAGACAGGTGGGGCTTCTGTTGCCTCAAGAGATCCAAGTAAGACTAGGAAGCAGCACTGTGGGTAAAGCGCTTGCCACACAATTCTAGGGGCCTGAGTCTGGCTCTCGGAACCCATATAAATGCCAAGCATGGTAGCATATTCCTAAAACTCTGAGCGGAAACAGGCAGAGACAACTGATCTCGGTACTTGTGGACCAATAGATCTGAATGTAATGGTAAACTCTAGTTTTGATGAAGGGCCATCTTAAAAAAAAAAAAAAATAAGGGAGAGAGAACTAGAGAAAGATACACTATGTGAACCTCTGGTGCCCACACACATATACATAGCTGCACTCACAGAGATAAACCACTCTACACATTACACAAACTCACACACCCACGTGTGTACACAAGAAGGCCCAACTGCCTATTCTTAGAGAAAATGTCCCCTTGGCAAAGGCAGCAGGAGAGAAAGAAAACCCAACATTTGGCTCTGTGCCTTGACTGAGAATTGGCCCTGTGGCCTTGAAATCTTCGGGTGGGAGGTGGTAAAAGAATATCAACTTCTTAGCAGTTTGTGTGTGTGTCCTTAGGAATCTGGGTTTAAGTTTGTGAACTCAATGTCCCTGTGTCTAGAAAGACCAAAATGTAATTTCTGTGGGTACTCGCTGCATCAGCTGCGTCTCTGTGAAACTGATCTGTGCCTGCAAGGGGCCACAATGCCACCTGTGTCCGGGCTTCTCAAAAGTTACACTGACAATTGTGAACTCCAAAGAGCTGTTTCTCCCATGGGTTGTATAGAATGATGTTTAATGTATTGGAATCTGAATGGAGGAGGAAGAGAGAGAGAGAGAGAGAGAGAGAGAGAGCGCAACAAGAACACAGAGACCATTAATTATCAGATCAATGGCATTATCTGGAGCCACGTGCCCACATGCTTCTAGAAAATCCCTCTGTTTGTTGCTGGAAGCTCGGGAGTGGACAGTGTACTACAGAACTGTCAGGCATCTACAGGGTATCTTGGAAGAGTCCCAGGACCCCAAAGATGCCTGGACCACTTCCTATGAACTGTGGTCAACAGAGTCTGGAAGAAGGCTGTGGAGGGTGTGGTTGTATCTTGAGAGGGTATTAAAACGCTTATTTTCTTAGCAGGCTCAGGCTGCTTTGTTCCAAGCCCTAGGAGGTGAGCATTCCTACTGCCCTGTATGGCGTGTCCTCTGCTCAGGAGGGACATGAAGAGCAGTGCTCACTGTGAGCGGTTGGCTGAACCCTGAGGGAACACCTTAGAGTTGATGTTGCATTACAAACAGCTTTTCCTTCATATCCTTTTTTTCTTTCTTTTCCTCAATCTCTTCTTTTCTCCCTTCTATCTTTTTTGTTTGCCTCTTTTAATGGGGAAAAAATCCTAAGCCTGTCCAAAGTTAGTAGGATACCACAGCATCCTACTATAATTGCTACGCGATACAAGAACCCTAGGTGAACACCACTGACTTCCTCTTTATGGGCCTATACCATGCCTCAACTCTTTTGAAGCAAGCCCCAGACATCACATCATGTCATGAAAGTATGCCAGGGCTATTTCCTTAAATGTAGCAATCACTCCTACTCCTCCTCCACACCTAATTAACACTAATTTCTCTTCGTTGTTTTCCAAGGGGCATCATGTAGAGCAGGCTAGCCCCAAAGTCACAATGTAGCAGAGAATGGCCTTGAACTCAGAATTCCCCAGCCTCTATTTCCCAGGTGCTGGGAATGTTTTATCACAGCAAGAGAAAAGAAACAAGAACAAAGAGCAAAAAGCCACTGGCAGACCTCTGCCATACCCATCCTGTCTCAAAAGTCGCACTGACCTCCAGATCTTGCTAGAGAGACCCGGAGATTAACTCGGTCGCTGGGCAAGAAGTGAGCGCTCTCTCTGCATCCAGTGTCTCTGGTTCTAGCTTTAGATGAGCTCCAGCCTTGTCTCCATTATCCTGTAGACATTGTAAAGACAGGCTGTGTATACAAATAGGATGTGGAAATAAAGCGAAGTATCCATGCCATCTACTTATGACTTCTTGTTAAGAGAGTGGCCATAGCCAAATACACTTCCAGGGGCGGGAATGTGTGGCACTAGAGATCAACAGGCTGGGGTCTATTAGAGGGAGGCTGGACTTCCTGATGAGTGAAAAGCTTCCCAGGGATGCCTAGACGCACATTCCCAAGAGGCCTTTCCTTTAAACCAGTTGAGTTGAGTCCCTTACGTCGTGCTTAGGAAGCAGGGCTGGTGTTACATTAAATGAGTGATGAGCAGGCTATAAAACAATGGGTCGTTTTCCTAATTAACCACATATAAAATACTATTTGCTGTGTAAAAAGATTCACTGGCTCTGTCCCTGTGGGCTCATTCAACAAAATACCATGGTGAGGTCAATTATAGACAAGAAACAAAACGGTTACTTCTCGCAGTTCTGGGTGATGCAGAAGCAGTGGGAGGAAACTGTTCCCCTCCTGGTCCAGCCTGTGTCTCCAGGTGGCAGAAGGGCACTAATCCCATTCACGAGGTCCTCACCCTCATGAGCTGGTCACTCTCCTGAGGTGCTACTGGCTGTGTTTCAACGCTTGCATTTTAGGGGGGCCAACTGTCCGAGCACAGCATCTATCAGGACAAAACTGACAGCAGGGAGCTAAGAGTGGGTGGAATGGTCATGGAGAATTATTTGCGCATTTCTGAATTTCTTTGTTTTCTATACCGAGTGTGTATTTATTCTGAAATTGCCATCTTAACTTAGAAAAACTAAAAACTATCCAACTTAGAAAATAAATTAGGGAAGGCACTACCAGACAATATGGAAATAATGAAATGGAAGTAGACAGTTAACTTAGAAAATAAGTTATACAGATGCTCTTATAGTTACAAAAAAAAATTCAAGACAACCGGGAAATGTCATCTTAATTAATCAATGGAATACTCAGAATTACTGATCATATACAGAAATAAGCTCATAGGTATCTGGGTAGAAAGTTATTCCTGCCTTTTCTAGAAGCTTGACATTGGTTGTCATGTGACTCAAAAAATGTTTGTAATTTAGAGCCTGGCAATTTAGCTTCCTCAAAAATAGTCTAAATAAAAGGGTCATGTGTATCAATAATTGCTTATTCTTAGAAGTATGTGCTACAGTTATTTAGAATACCAAAATCACTAATATTTAAATTTCATGATTACAGATTAATATTCTGCAGGAAATTAAAATCATGACCTTTAAAAGGAAAAGCTAATGTGGGGAGAGCTCATTATAGATCACAGAAGGAAAAGCAGATTACAGTTTGTCAGTGAGTGAGGTCACAGTTTTATTTGTAAAAATGTGTGTGTGCATGTGCAAATGTTATGTTATTAAAATCAGGCTCATGCTTGTAGTCCCAGTACCAGAAAGGCTAAGGCAAAAAGACTGACAGTTCAAGGTTACCCAGGCAACACAGCAAGTTCAAGGTCAACCTGGGATACATACTGAAACCCCATCTCAAAAAAAAAAAAAAAACTTTACTGAATCTAGAATATGTTAGTTTATTCCATAGACATGATTAAATTTTCCAGATGCTGTCATATATATATATATATATATATATATATATATATATATATATATATATATAAAATGAATAATCATGGACACACCTGAAGCATGACTCTAATATTAAGAAGAATTAGAACATATTTGTTCATTTGTTTGTTTGTTTGTTTGTTTGTTTGTCTATTCTTTGAGATAGGGTCTCACATAGCCTAGGTGGCCTCAAACTTTCTATGTAGCCAAGGATGACCTTGAACTCCTGATCTTCCTGCCTCTTCTCCCACATTCTGGAATTACAAGTTGTAACACCCTGATTTAGATGCATTTATTCAAGACAATGTATTTTAGAAGCAATGTTCTGAAATGGGAGTCTACAGAGAGGCATGAGAAAAGAGATGCAAAGAGCTGCACAGTTATGCATTAGAGTTGAAAGCATTAGAATGAACATGTCCAGTTTAACTGGAGACAGATGACTATGTGCTAGTGTTGTACCAGGGAAATGTTAGTGATCCCAAAAACACACACAGGAGCCGATCTGATGCAACTCACAGCAGGGTCTTTATTCTATTCATGCTAGCTCAGGCCCCCACCTCCAACACACCACCGTCAGGCAGGACAGTTTTGGTGGTGGTGGAGCCCCAAATGTCTATGGGGCAAGGCTTTATAGTAAGCAGCAAGCAGGAATGTGTGTGCAAGCATCTAATTGGAAAGCTCCTGTGGTCTTTAACATAATTGGCTGGTGCTGGGAGTCATATCATAAATTTAACTTCTGTTGCCCTCTGCATTGGTGGTTGTTAGGCAAGGGGTGGGCTTGTAACCTGGAGTACAGGTTTGTTGGGGGAACAACCAGGAGACACTGGTCTTGTTAGGGGTGTAACCTAGAAACTCTGGTCTTGTTGGGGACTAGCCTAGAGACTAGAGCTAGGCTCAGGTTCTATTGGGGGGCAACTTGGAAACTAATGCTAGATACAAGCCTGTTAGTCTACCTAAGTTTAAACTTAGGTCAGGTTCTCTAAAATGGAGTCTGAATTTAAAAGCTTTGGCATCTCACTAGTAATAGCTGTATATATGTCAGCTCACCCATCAACCCAGGCACATGTGTTTTCTTGCTCCACCAGCTGGGAGTGCAAAATAAAATAATAAAATAAAATAAAAACACCCTAGTAACACAGACCACACTGAGTACCTAGGTCCTGGCTTCTCATACCATTCTCCAATAAATAGAACCAGGGATCATTAGAACAATGGCTAATTCTAAGACTAGGGTAGGAAATAGGCAAGGTGATCCTAGAACCTCTCATTGGTGCCAGAAAATAAGAAACTACCCAAAAATCAGCCCACAGGGATGGACTGTGTCAGCAGAGCCAACTTACAAAGCCCTCATTGGCCAAAGACAGAATAGGTCAACAAAATTAATCAAGTGGTACTGGATTATATTCAAGGTATAAAATAAATATTCATGAGTTATTGATGATATCAACGAATGGCTGGATGAATAAATGGGCAAAAAGACAACATTATCCTATGCAGAAGAATTCTTAATAATCAAAATAAATACTCAAGCCTCAAGGCTACAGTGTGATTCTGCCCATAGCCACTTTCTTTCTAAGGGTAGACTGAGGAACAGCAAGTAGAGAGGAACTCCACACAAGAGAAAACTGACCAGCATATTACCGCATCCCAGTGGTCACATCTGGCAGCAGTGACAAGTCTTGTTGACAGTACACACCCTTGGCCTTACATGATTAAAATGGTGGTCTTCCTCCATAGAACCCACAACCCAAGGGAAACCATAAGGTAAGTGTCATTCTACATTCTACAAAACATCCAGTCAGGAACCAAGATGACCGTGAACTCCCGCAATTCCAGAACTTGAAAGATGGAGGCCTGAGAACCAGGATTTCAAAGATAATACTTAGCAGGTTGGAGGCCTGCCCGGGCTACATGAGGCCCTGTCTCCAAAACCTCAACAACTAGAGCAAAATAAATCCAATCATTACTCTTCAGACTGGCAACACCATCAAAACAAAACAGAGTAACTCTGACAAGTTGAGCACTATGAGACGTGGTGATTGGAGATAACATGTAGTCCCAGATGGGATGCTGGGGAGGAAAGTGATAGGAACTTAGTCAAGGCTCACCACTGAAGTTTGGGTTTTAGCTAATGACAGGGCATCGGACAGATCCAAGTGTACCACAAGGACATGAGCTGGTACTAAGGGAATGGGAGCTCATGGGAGACTTCTCTGTTGTTTTTGCAGTTTGTCAGTAAATTTTGAGATAGACCTCCCTGTGTAGCCCTGTCCGTACTGGAATTTGCTGTGTAGACCAGGCTAGCCTCAAACTCGCAGAGATCCACCTACCGAGATTTACCTTCTGAGTGCTGGAGCTAAAGGCATGCACCGCTCAGCCCTGCTTAGTCTATTAGCAAATTTTAAAGCATTCTTAGAAATATAGTTCACTTCTCTTCCACACCAAAATGCAGCAAGAGCATTTTCATGATCTTTCCCCCTCTGAGATTGGCAAGAGGCTGTTAAAGGCAGAGCAATTCCTGGAGAAAGAGGACTTTTCTTCTTTATGCATCAACTACTACATTTTTCTGAGTGTATAGATATTTCCAGGGCTTTGATTTCAGTATTCCTTTTTACTGGTGAAAAGATACGAAATTATCTGAGAAAAGACACACAATTTAAAGAACAAGAAATCCAAGAAGAAGGAAACCAACAGAGGAGCTTGTGTTAAGATAATCCAATCCAGAGTCTAGAAGAAACATTTCAGAACCCAGTGTTGGGGACCATGGATGAAGACATCAATCCTGAGGGCCTACATGGGGTTCCCAGGCCCCACACAGTTGAAGGAGAGAACTCACACAAGTTGTTGTCTTACCTCCATGTACATTGTGGTAAATGTGTAAGTACACACACACTATTGTGGTATTTAAAGAGGTCGAAACAAAACCAAGTTAGGGTTCTCAAAAAAAAAAAAAAAAAGCAAAAGTTCTTAGGCATTTGAAATATAGAATAAAGAAACCTGACTGTGCGTCAGATGGAAGATGGATGACACGAAGATTTTTTTTTTAATGATGTGACGGAATTAAAGCGCGCATGGTAGACAGAAATCACAGGGTGTAACAAAGGCAGCAAACATAAATGTCCTCTAGAATGTAGAATAAAAGGACAAAGAGAGAAAATATGGTAATCACAGGAGAGGGAGGCTGGATGGTGAAGACGCAATTTGACAATTTGATGGTTCAAGGGAAGGAAAGCCAACCAGAACAGAAATAAAACACAAAGACATTGTGGAAGAAAACAGTGGTGCTCTAAAGACGCTATTTCAAGCAAATTCCCATGTTAACAACAGCTCTGAAAATGCGTGTCTCATGTGTCTTTCTTAAAGAAAGAGAGGAGAAAAAAAATAAACCTCAACTACATACTCCAATCAAAATTTAAATCAGAAATGAGTCGGCAATAAACCCCAAGGCTGGTCAAAATACCTAAGTCTAAAATACTGTTTGAAGTCTAGTTTTACTGACAGCGACTGTAAAAGTAACAGTCACCATAGAAACAATCTGGTACCAAAACCTGTGGCGGGAGGGAAGCAAATAGTGCTAAGCGTTTTCCTCAAACGGAGGAGGGACTAGGCAGACCCCAGCACCGCTTTTCTCGTCTCTCAGCAATTAGAGAAAGGGGAAAAAAGAGGAAATGGACTTGAAATGTGAATGGTAACCATTATAGAATCTATATTACATTACAGAGTAGATTGGCCTCTAACCATGAAAATACATGGCATACGCCAGAAGTGGGGTGTAGAGAGAAACCTCGGCTGGGATGGCAGGGATACATATCATGAGGACTTTAGCACCCACAGAAATGGCCCCCAAAGGATGCCGGATCCCAAAGTACATGCTTTTTTGCTAAAATAGAAAGTAAAAAGGGAAGAAGCACTTTTTCTGTGAAGGTTGAAAAGCTAGGTAAACTGGTGTGCACCTGTCATCTAGTAGTTGGAAGATGTGGAGGCAGGAGGATTGGAAGTTCAAGATCATTGTCTGCCTTGTAGTACGTCTGGAACCAACCGGGGCTAAAAGAGACTCTGTCTTGGTTTGTCGAGACAGGGTTTCTCTGTTTAGCCCTGGCTATCCTGGAACTCACTTTGTAGACCAGGCTGGCCTTGAACTCAGAAATCCACCTGCCTCTGCCTCCCAAGTGCTGGGATCAAAGGTGTGCACCACCACTGCCCAGAAACTCTATCTTGAAAAACCAAACCAAACAACAGTAGGATAGATGTAAGAGACCCAGGACAAAATACCAGACGAAGGAGAAAGCGTGACAAGAACAGGAAATGGGACAAATAGGGGCCACTTGCAGTAACAAAATCCATAAAATAAGATGATGGGCAACAAATACTTATGAATGCTCATAGTTTTGAGGGGAAATTCATTCAGATATTTTCATTATAACTACTATTGAAACTTAAAGTAGTGTGCAAAACTTTTGTAAGTTGTTCTGCCCATAGCTCCGCCATGTTCCATTTAAACACATTTTTAAATGCTTGGGCTGCGAGATGGTTTAGTAAATAAAGTACCTCCTGCACAAATGTGAGGACCCGGGTGTGGATTCCCAGAACTACTTAGAAAGCCCAGAGAGCAGCAGCTTTTGTCTGTGACCCTGTGCTCCTGGGGAGAGATAGGAGATAAAGACAGAAGTCCCGGGAAGCTCTTGGGCCAGAGAGCCTGGCAAACACAGCGGCCAACAACACGAGTCCCTGTCTCAAGCAAGAAAGGAAGTGGGGACTGACTCCCAAGGTTGTCCTCCAACCTCCGCACAGGTCACAGCCCATGCATGTCCCCAGTCACATGTGTGAGCCACACACAAGCATACATGGCAAACACAGAGAGATGAAAGTTATCCACCTTATATAAGATAAA
The DNA here is from genome assembly GCA_902729485.2 of Mus minutoides. Lineage (NCBI taxonomy): Eukaryota > Metazoa > Chordata > Mammalia > Rodentia > Muridae > Mus > Mus minutoides. The sequence goes on from CACVCL010017458.1 coordinate 118,874, forward strand.
ATATACATTCGTACACACAGAGGGAGCAATGCTAAAAACCCAGATAACTTCTATAACTGATATCATTTTAAGAAATGTAAATAAACCATAATTGTTCAGGAGAGATCAATTAGACATATATATGGATATGAGTCATGAAACCTTTTAAATTTTGGTTTTTTAAAATGGATGACTAGACTGCAGAATTTCCCCTGATGATTAGAGGAAACTTACCAGCACAGAACACATAGGCAAACGCAATAGTATGAATTACTAAGAGCCTTTTCCAGAGGATGAAGAATCCCAAAGAAAAAGCCTTTTAAGGCCAGCCTTCTTGTCAGAGTACAACATCATCTCAATAAGTGAAACACAAAATTCGCAAAGGAAGTCTGTTTTATTGCACACTTAATGAAGTTAAAAGGCAAAATATTCATTTCCGGCAGCCTTATTCTGATAAAATGTGGGATAACACAAGACAGCACACCCCCCCCCTTGCTTGAAGAAAAGCTATTTGTACTTTTTAAGCTAAGCCTCTTTCAGATCCCGCAGGTCCCTCCGAGGGCTTTAGAATGTCATAGTTCTCTAAGACCCTTCCTTACCTTCCTGAAGATCTTTGAAGGCTATGTGCATTCCTCTACGTTCTCATTTATCAAAATAATCCAGAACCACCAAGTTCTCCTCAGTCATCGGCTTCAGGGAATCCCACAGGATTTGTTCTTAACCAAACCTACTGTGTCTGCAGAGAAATATGTGATATTCAGCTAGAAGTCACTAAGCAAAGACTCTGACTGGAGAGACAGGGATGGACCCTGGCTTGTCTTTAAAAAGATCTTGCTAGGTGGGTGTGGTGGTTCATTCCTGCAATTCCAGTACTCAGGAGGTAGAGGCAGGTGTAGGGTCTCTCTGAGTTCCAGGACAGCTTGGTCTCCAAAGCAAGTTCCAGGACAGCCAAGGCTATATCAAGAGGCTTGAAGAAACAGAAAGACGGGTATCTTTAAGATGAAACCCATTTCATAAAGACTTTTAATTTTAGTCTATTTTTATGTGTAAGAGTGTTTTGTCTGCATATATGTCTGCATACCATGTGTAAGCTTGGTGACCTCAGAGTTCAAAAGAGGGCACCCTGGAAATAGGGTTATGAACATTGGTGAGCCACCATGTTGGTGCTGGAAACTGAATGTAGATCTTCTACAGGAGCAACTCCTCTTAACCATGAGCCACCTCTCCAGTCCCGTAACCTCCTAGTATTAATCTGCTCGATGGACGTACTATCAAACTGGGCTCTAAATTCACATATCTCTATTTGAAGATTAATTCAGCTCTCAGGCCTGATCAGAGAAATCTCTTTGTAGAGTTAATGGTATCTAATGCAGAAAGTCAGAAATGCTCAAGAGACAGAGATGTGCTTGGCTGCAAAAGAAACCTCCCTCACCCCTCTCTCTCTCTCCCTCTCTCTCTCTCTCATACACACACACACACACACACACACACACATACAAACAAAACACACACACTCACACACATACTCCAACACCACACATACACACACTCATTCACACACACACATACACTCACACATACCCCTACACAAACAAAACACACACCACACATGCACCACATACATACATACCATGCACAAACACTCACGCACACAGGCACATATGTATGTTCACAGAACACCAAGGAAGAGAGAGCAGAAAGTTCTTAAGAGCCAGAGGTCTGGGAGGACCAGCAAAATCTGTCTTCTGGCCATAAAAGGGCTGCTACGCTTATGAACCCATGATTGTGATTACCTGCATAGACATGTGCAAGATCAAGCCAAACAATACTCTAGCATGGGATGGGGGTTCATGAGCCCTCCCCCAGCTGAAGACCATTGATGAATTATGGCTTCAGGAGAGAGAGAATCAGGTTTCTTTAAGGGTGTAGCTCCTAGGTTAACCACGCTCCAGTGGACGGCCCGCTACCCACCCACCCAGGAGCATGCAAGCTGCCCAAATTAGACTCAATGGGTTATTTTAAAAGAGGCGGCAGAGGTGGGCAGAGACATGACGTTGGGTGGCAGTGAGGAGGACTTTGGGGAAAAACTGGGTGTAGCTATAATAAAACTGTATGAAACTCTGAAAAACTAATTAAAATACTACAATAAAGAAGAGGCACTTCAGAAATGGTTCTATTAGGGAACATTCTGTGCTATAAGAACTTCGCCATTCTTGAGAGTCAGGAGATGTAAAAGTAGCCAGGACAGGTCACACTCATGGTACCAAACGTGATGGAGTACAGTCAAGATGCCATGCAGTGGTGAGTTTATGGGATTAGATGGCCACAGCCTTTATACTTAATACTGAAGGAATCGCTTCACCTTTATCAGAAAGCTGGGAAGGAAGGAAGTGAAGACTTTAAAGAATTAAGATGCAAATGTTAGTCAAGACAATAAATTCAAGCTCTGACTCTTTGAAAAGTCCCAACACATTCCAAGTCAGGGAAATGGGAAAGGGGAAAAGGAGGGAGGGGAAGAGGGAGGGAAGAAAGGAAGAAGGGAGAGAAGGGCGGGACAGGGAGGGGAAGGAGAGGGAGGAGAGGGGGGAGAAGAGAGGAGGGAGGGAGGGAGGGAGGGAAAGAAGAAGAGAGGAGGAAGGGAGGGGAAGAGATGTGGGAGGGAGGGAGGGAAGGAGGGAGAGAGGGGAGAGAAGGAAAGGAAAAGGAGACCTATAGAGAGGGAGGAGGATGGTGAAGGGATAGCACTAAGGAAGATAAAGGGTTTTGCCCTGAAGAGATCTGGATTTTATCCATTGATTCCTTCATTCATTAACTCAGTTATTTAACAGAAACAATGGAGCCACATCCACTGTCCTGCAGAAGCTAGTAGAGAGCTTTGGCTGAGAAGCGTCCTGCCCTGCAGTTGTTTATTTTCAAATGTGCAGATCTCTGTTTCCTGTGCTTTCTCTTAGGTTCTTTTCCTTCCATTTGTTCATTTTAGTCCAATTCCTAAGAGTTCGGGGGGTTGTGGGGGCGTTGTTTGTTTGGTTTGGTTTGGTTTGGTTTGGTTTGGTTTATCTTTCCTTTTGTTTTCTTACCACCCCACAGAAGCCTATTTGTTTTCTAATGAGAGGCACCAAGTGGATCCGGAAGTAGGGGGGAGTTGGAAGTAGTAGAGGAAGGGGAAAAACTGTAATTATATTTTCTGAGAGGGGAAAAAAATCTATTTTCAATAAAAGTGGGAAAAGGAAAAGGTTGAGCTTAGAAAAAAAAATAACCGCTATCGCCACCTGTTGGCAGCAGGCTAAGATGACATCTCTGCTCTAGCTTTCCTCAGATCAAACATTAACTGAAACGTCATGGTTGTTTTAAATTTTACAGCTTATGAAATATTTTTAAACGATGTTTAAAATAGCTAGAATTGACCCAAGAAGAGGTAGAAAAGCAACCAGATAATGGCTTCCCGGCATACCAATCACAGCCACTTATAAAATATCTTAGGAGGAGAAGCAAAATGGCTCAGTAGGTGAAGGGGCTCGTAATGCAAGCCTCAAGACCTAAGTTTATCCCCAAACCCCAAGAAAAGGCTGAAGAAGAGAATCAATACTTCAAATATGTCCTCTGAGCTCCACACAAGTCCTCTGACATGTGTGGATGTGCAGTCACACACACACACACACACACACACACACACACACACACACTGTGTATACACATAGCAATAATAAATATATACATGTGTGTCATAGAAAAAGATCATTGCACAAAACTACCAAAAGACTTGTTTCTGAATCAATAGATTTCAAACCACATGTTTCAGAATTTGAAGATCTAAACAAAAAGTCAAGCATTCCTGGACAAACGGCATGACGTACTATATCCATGAATGGGGATGAGTCCGGCCTCCAAATTAGTGGGTGTGTGCGGTGTGATCCAAGCACACAGCTCAGCAGAGCTCCCTTTTGAGAATCTGTACACATTTTGAAGGCAACAACAACACAGAGAATGCTTGTCTTTGTTGTAGGGAGTTGACTTGGTGTGTTCTTGAGTAACTCAGGCTGACTTTGAACTTGCAACCTCTGATTTCCGTGGGCTAGGATCATGACCAACATTACCTTCCCTAGGCCTGTCTCATATTTAAATATACAGCTGTTGTGTTGAGATGTGTTCCTTCTGTACCTAGCTTCTTCTCTGCTTTTATTATGAACTGATTGCTCCTAGCTTCTTTTGGGCTTTTATCATGAAGTGATGTTCAACTTTGTCATGTAATTTCTACCCTTGAGTCAATTTACTTTGCTGTACTGCATTTATTGATCTGTATATGTTAAACTATCCTTGCAAAAGAAAAGGAGATTTCTAGAAGGGAGATTAAACTATCTCTGCCATAAAAGCCAACTCGATCATGGTGTATGATCTTCATGTGCTTTTGTACCTGGTTTGCAAGTATTTTACTGAGAGTTTTATTTGATGTTCCGGGAAGATGGTGTACAGTTGGGTCATGTTGTGTTCTTACCAGGTTTTGCAGAATGAGGGGAACACTGCTTTCACAGAGTGAGTTGTGATCCTTTCCTTCCTAGTTGATGCAAGATCTGGACGAACATTAGCGTCAACTTCCCTTCAAAGGTTCAGTAGAAGTTATGAGATCGCTTCCATTTGCATCCTTAAGATTTTAACGTTCCTTCTTGGTTTATTTAATGGCTGAAGAGCACCCGAGAGTTCACTGTCTAAACTTCAAGCTCCTGTACCGTTTCTGCAGTTCTTATCCTATGTGTGGCTTTAGGCCACTATGAGCTTGTAAGACACAAAAAGTTATTTCACTTCTTTTGTTTTTGTTAAGATTTATTTCATTCCCCAAGTGGGACTTATTTTAGCAGAGAGTTCTATAGGCTGTTGAGAAGAATATATAGTCTGCATCTATTGAGCAAAATAGTATAGAACCCTACAGATTTATGTTAAGTACACTTGATCTGCAGAGAAGATTAATTCTGAACTGAACTTTCTTTATTGATCTTTTAGTCAGAATGACCTACTTTTGATAAGAGTGAGGTATTAAAGCCACTTGATATTATTATCTCAGGACCTATCCGTCCTTTTTTTTTTTCAATTAGTTTCCTGAAGTTGGGTGTCTCGGTGTTCAATGAGTGCAAATGCATCAAATTGTTACAGGTTGCAGTAATAAGCCAATAATATGTAGTAGCATTCTTTATCACTTCTGTCTTAGGGTTTTATTGCTGTTAAGAGACACCATGACCATGGCAACTCTTATAAAGAAATGTTTCATTGAGGCTGGCTTACATTATTGTTATAATGGTGGGAGGTATGGCATTGTGAAACATGGCAGTGTTCGCCAGATGTGGTGCTGGAGGAGCTGAGAGTTCTACATCCACAGACAGCAAGAAGACTGGATTTCACACTACGTGCGGCTTGAGCATAGGCCACTTCAAAGCCCACCACCACAGTGGCACACTTCCTGCAACAAGGCCTCACCTACTCCAACAAGACCACACCTCCTAATAATGCCATTCCCTATGGGACAAGCACTCAAACACCTGAGCCTATGGGCGCCATACCTATTCAAACCACCGTGTCTTCTAATTTTTGTTTGAAGTCACCTTATCAGTTATCAGATTAGCTCCACCAATAAGTACTTGGCTTCTGTTTTCAAGGTAAACTGACCAACATCTACCCTGTCGCTCTCAGGTTATGAATACCTTTGTCAGTGAGGTGTTTCTCTTAGAGACAACAAACACGTGGAATTTTTTTAACTCTAATTAGTACATATGTGTCTTTTATTTGGGAAGTAAAGATTCTTTATTTTTAGACTTTTGCTGGGAAAGTTTGCTAATCCTTGTGACTTTGTACTTGGTGGTGGTGCTTGGGTTTTAGAAGAAGGTTTTAATTGTCGTTTACTCTTTTTATTCTCCCTTATTGATATGAGTGGTTGTTTATTCTCCCTTATTGATTGATATGAGTGGTTGGCTGGCTTTACCGTGTGGGGATTGGTGAATCCTTTCTTAGTTTTCCTTTGCTTGTCGACTTCTCTCATGAACTGTGCTCTTTCCTAAGCTCTCCTGGTTGAGACTGTCTTCCTTCCTCCTCTGGCTCTGGAATTCGTTTAACTGTCTTCCGCAGTTTTGGCCTGATGACCATGAATTTCTCATGTTTCTGGTTGTCTTAAGTGCCTTTATGTCTCTCTAAATTTTGAAAGATAACTCTGTTGGGCATAGCCACATTAACTGAAAGTTATTTACACCCAAGACCTGAAACATATTAGTCCATCCTTTCATGTATCTTAGAGTTTCTGATGAGAGGGCAGATGCATGCTTATGTGTTTACCTCTGTAACTGACTTGGCATTTTTTCCCTGATGCCTTTGAAATGTATTTATTTTTATTTTATGTGTCATCATTTTGCCTGCCTGTACGTGTGTGCACAGAGTGAGTGCAGGAGGCTTTGGAGACCAAAGAGGGTGTCAGATTCCCTGGAACTGGAGTTATAAATGGCTATAAGCAAACATATGGGCTGCACGAACTGAACTCAGGACCTCTGAAAGAGAAGCGAGTGCTCTTAACCCCCGAGCCACATCTCTCGCCTTTTCTATGATGCTTTTAATATTGCTTCTTTGATTTGTCCTTTAAGACTCTTGACTGTGATGTGTTCTGGAAAGTTTCTCCTCTGAAGATGATATTCTGTGTTCCAGGTGCCCTTTGTATTTAAATGTCTACTTCTTTCCCTTGATTGGAAATTTTTCTGCTATTGTTTCACTGCACCGATTCTTACATTCATTTTTATCTGCATTCCTTGTAACCCTTGGATTCTTGGGTTTGCTTTCTTCAACACTGTGGTCTTGCTCAACTTTGTTTCTGTTTCCTTTATTGATAACTGGGTATAGTCATTCCATGACACTGCTTTCCATCTCTTAGATTCTACTCTACTCTAATCTATTCCTTCCATTCCATTTTAAGCAAGTCTATTGCCGGCACTTGCCACTGTGCTTTTTATTTGACTTGTTTTCATTTCCAATATTTGGATTTTTAATCAAAATCTCAATATAACCAAAATGTAAGAAGTGACCACAGACCATAAAGTAGAAAATAAATGATGTTAATTGTACTATGAAGTTCAAAAAACACTTACAGTAAGTGTAGAATAGTAGGTAAATAAGATAAAGGGAAGGCGACGGAGGAAGAAAAACTAGAAGGGAAGAGGGCAGGATAAAGAAAAGAAAAGAAAAGGAAAGAAAAGGAAAGGAAAAGAAGAGTGGAGGGGCGCCGTGGAAGGGAAAGGGAAGAAGGGATGTCTAAACAAAAGGGGGCATGTTTAATCATGGAAAATGTATAAACAATCTGGATATAATAAGGGAAATTAAAATTTTTGAAGCTTTTTAAAAATAAGATCAAATCAAAATAGTACAAAAAAAATAACTCCCCCCCCTCCAAAAAAAGCTCAAATATTCCACTGCTGTAGGCAGACTACACAAGAGCTACACACACATCAGTCTTCTCTATATGTGGCCTACTGGTCCTGAATGCCAAGTACCACAGTGGGTTGATGTATGGATGCTTCTCTGGTGTTTTATCTGATTTTTACACCTTTTCTGGTGCCCTTCTGGGTCATTCTCATGTTCTTTCCTTGATCAAGCCACCAACTATATTTCAGTCTAAATTCACTGTAGGGAAACTGTTCAGCCAAGATTTGGTGTGTTTTTTTTAACGCAACGAAAGTAAAAATCCATAAGTGCTAAGATAGCACATTCTCTACTTGGAGCCCATCTACTTCAGGATCCACACGCTGCTAGCTGACCAAACCCTTTACAGACCATTCTCTGCACAATTCTCCTTAGTTACCCTCCCCAGTCCCCCAACTTAAGCCTGGGCTTGAGAAAGGGCTGGTGTGTCATGTATGGTCAAAAACAGTGTCACAGAATAAAACAAACTACATAGAAACATGTTTGCAATATATGCACTGGGGAAATAACACCAGAAAAGCCAAATTTTAACCAGACCAGAAGAAAGAGAAGAAGAGAAGTTGGGAAAGCTCTCAGCGCTGTCTGAGTCTCACTGTTGAGTACTTAGATGAAAACATACTTTTTCACAGTTAGAATCTGTAGTGAAAGTGCCTGTCTATACTATAGACAGTAGTTCTCAATCTTCCTAATGCTGTGACCCTTTAATACAGCTCCTCGCCTTGTGTTGACCCCCAATGTGATGGCTACTCCAAGTTGTCAACTTGAGTGTATCTGGGATGAACCACAACCAGAAATGGAGGGCACATCTGTGATCCAAATCTTGAAGCACAGTGGTCATGAAAAGCTTAGGCCCAGGCAAGGTGGCACATGCCTTGAATTCCAGGAGACAGAAGCAAGCAGATCTCTGAGTTCAAAGCCAGCTTGGAACAGAGCAAGTTCCAAGCAAAGAACAGCTCAAGTCCAGGTGTGGTGATACACACTTTTAATGTGGGCCATATCATCTTCTGCTGGAGGCCTACATAGGGACAATGGAAGAAGGCAGGCTCACTCTTCTTCACCTGCTTACACTTACTTACCAGTCCATCTGTTAGGACTTATTTCTTCAGGATTCCAGCTCATACAGAAGACCAGCAGAAACAATTAGCCGGGTGGGACTGAGCAACACAGATGCCCATTGTTGAGTTAACTGGACTCAAGTCTGTAAGTCACTCCAATAATTTCCCTTAATATAGAGAGACTCTAGAGAACTCTGACTAATACACCCAACCATAAAATTATTTCATTGCTACTTCAGAACTGTCATTTTGCTACTGCTATGAATAGTAATGTAAATATCTGATATGAAGAATATCTGATATGTGACCCCCCTCTAAGGTTGAGAACCACTGGTCTATAGGAACTAGCTGGAACCTACTTATATAGCAATAAGCTAGTGAGTTGGCTTCTCAAGGATACTGTTAGAGACTACATTCTGTCTCTGTCTGACCATCAATCAGCCTGACAGTGTCCTTGAAGTCACAAGGCAGTTGCTGGAGTCCAGGTATGACAGTCAATGTTCAAGACAAAGGAGATGGTAAAGGATTTATCCCTGTGGCATCTGAGACCAGTCCCATCACCCACACCTATGTCATCGATCCCTGGAGCCTACACACAGGTTACATCTTCTAGGAATAAATTGGGATGCTGTACTGGCTGGTTTTGTGTGTCACCTTGACACAAGGAGTTATCACAGAGAAAGGATCCTCTCTTGAGGAAACACCTCCATGAGATCCAGCTATAAGGCATTTTCTCAATTAGTGATTAAGGGGAGAGTGCCAAGCCCATTGTACATGGTGCCAAATCTGGGCTGATAGTCTTGGGTTCTATAAGAGAGCAAGCTGAGCAAGCCAGAAGGAACAATCCAGTAAGCAGCTACCCTCCATGGCCTCTGCATCAGCCCCTGCCTCCAAGTTCCTGCCCTGTGTGAGTTTCTGTCCTGACTTCCTTTGGTGATGAACAGCAATGTGGAAGTGTAAACTGAATAAACCCTTTCCTCCCGAACTTGTTTCTTGGTCATGATGCTTTGTGCAAGAATACAAACTCTGAGTAAGATAGATGCTATTAGCTAAAGTGAAGTGTGAGTGGGGAAGGTTACCGACTAAGCTGTGTGCAGTGTCTGCCGCGCAAACGTTGCCCCATTTTGAGCCTAACAATTCCTTTTTGGCTCTAATAGGAAACCCAAGCCTTGGATGTGTTACTCATCCAAGTGACTGTGAAGCTGCTGCTCTGGATCCTTCCAAGATTTGCAGACAGAGAAAGAACAGAGATCTTCAGAAAACACACAGCAGAGTGAAAAGGAAAGCTACTTCCTGTCCTACAGAGATGGTTCCAAGGGACAATCTTCGCCAGATTATGAAAGCAGACTTTCCATCACTCCAGAACCAGGAGGAAAAAACAACATTCCGAGAGCTATTGACGGTAGCCAAGAACCTGTCTTGATCTGCTTGGCTGTTGTTATAACTGGATGCCACGGGCCAGGAAGTGTATAATAAATAAAGGACTACTACATTCATGGTCCAAGAGGCTGGGTGATGTAAAGCCAAGGGTCCACATCTGACAAGCTCTCTCTTGCTGTGTGGGGGGGGACCCTGTGCAGAATCCCGAGGGAGCACAATGTGTGACATGGTGAGACAAAGCAAGCATGCCACACAGTACTCACCTCTATAACAAAGCGCATGGATAAGCTAGTCCCCTGAAGACATCAGAGCCCACATGACCTCATAACTTCCCAAAGTCTCCACCCATAGACATTACTGAGTTAACTGGACTCAAGGGGGTTACTTTTCTCATTTGTTGTGGTCATATATCTGACAGAAGCAATGCAAAAGAAGGCCTTATTTCAATTCACAGTTTGAGGGGACAATATATCACGGTGGGGGAAACATGACAACCAGGGTATGAGGTTTCCACAGTCAGAAAGCAGAGAGAGGGTTGAATGCTGCTATTCAGATCATTTCTTCTTTTTAGTCTTCTTCTTTCTCTGGTACCACAGTCCAGGAAATGCTACCTCCCATATACATGGTGTATTTTCCCTTGTAGTTCAATCTCTTTGGAAACGTCCTCACAGGTAGGCTCAAAGGTGTGTCTCCTGGGTGATCCTCAGTGACATCAAGTTGACAATGAAGATCAACCACCAGAGTCTCCAACACATAATGTCCAAAGGAAACCATTCAGCAGAAGCAGCAGCAGCGAACACTCTCTTCTCACGGTTCTGGAACCAGCGCAGCTCTCCCTGCCGTTGCCATGCTGCTGATCCATACCCAGCAGCTCCGTCATGAGATGTGAATGGAGGAGCCCACTGTGCCTGCTGTACCGCATCCGGAATGTCCAGCAGCATCCTGACCTCGGGACCAAGAAGCAACACGCCCAACCTTCCCATCCTCCCCATCCTCCTCTCGAGTCTCTGCCTGACCACAGTGGGTCATGACAAGATGGTGCCAACTCTTGAGTGCCTTCCTTCTTTCTAGCAACACCATCATTTGAGAATGTACTGTAGGAACCGAAATCAATATTCCTCTCTATCTTATTAAGACTCCTGCCTGGGACTCATGATAAGAAGCCTTATTAATTTTCTTTTCATGTAAATGTTTCCAGGAGAAAATAATGCAGCATTTTACAAAGGTATGAAAGGGAGGTGATTGCGTGCTAACTCTTTTCTCGGTACGTAGAAACCCTCTCAATTCCTATTCATCTCTATGTTCCTTCCATAATCACTGTTCCGAAATGTGGGCACAATTGGGTCAGCTAAATGATTAAGACTGCTTAAACACATCCAATTATCTACTGAAAGAATTCTTAACCTTGGGACCCTTGGAAAAATTCCATGTCCTCCTTTAAATTGAAAGCAAAATGATTGTATGCATATATGCCTTGATATGGTGACAGGATCTGTAAATGGCATTGAATTGGCTAAAGTTATATGTGTTCTTTTCCTTAAGCAGCTATAGCAGGTCGCCATAAAGGGGCTGCCTTTAAACAACAGAAATGTATTCTCCCAGAGATGTAAAACATGAAACCAAGGTACCAGCAAGGCCATATACTCTCGGGAGGGTCCAGAAGAGAATCATTCTTGCCTCTTCTAGCTCCTGGTTGTATGTGACATTCCAACCTCTACCTCCATCTTCACATGACCTCTCCTTGTGTCTCTATGTGCCTTTGTCTGTCTTTAGTGAAGTCGCTGATGTGGGATTGAAGGACTACCCTAATCTAGTATGGCCTCAATACCACCCTTACCTTAATTAGATCTGCAAAGATTCTGATCCCAGAGAAAGCCACATTCTGAGGTTCAAGACGGAGGTGAATTTTGAGGGAACACATTTCAAACCACCACAGAGATCCACGTGTGAGATGAAAATCCCAAACAGCTAGTGGGACCTCTGGGGCCTTCAGGCTCCTCCCACCACACGTCTCTGACCTCATGTTCTACACCTGTGCTCCCTCCTACACACTGTCCCCATTTCCCTCTCAAGCCACTGCCCTTCCCCTCACCTCACCAGACACCTTCCCCATCAGTCCTTGCATCTCCTTGCACCCTAGGATTGCTGCACCTCGAAATTCAGCGTGTGATCTTCAGCCACCATGTTCCCTTCTTGTCTCATGAGTGGACTCAGCCACTCTTCAGATGGCGTTTGTATTTCCTTCAAAAAGATCTGACGAGCCGGGCGTGGTGGCGCATGCCTTTAATCCCAGCACTTGGGAGGCAGAGGCAGGTGGATTTCTGAGTTCAAGGCCAGCCTGGTCTACAAAGAGAGTTCCAGGACAGCCAAGGCTACACAGAGAAACCCTGCCTTGAAAAACAAACACACACAAAAAAAGATCTGCCGGTGGAAACGTCCACCCCTGACCAAATGACACCATGCACACAGAGCAAACAGCCATCAGTCCTTCCTCAGCTCTTTCAGAAGGCAGCCTACTCTCTGCATCCCACTCCCAGGAAGGAGGGAGGCAGTATATTGCTCTCATTTTATAGGTTATGGAAGTGTGTGCACACAAGTAAGGCACCTAAATGACATTGTTTTGCTAGCAGTGACTTGGGATTCAAGTCAAGGTTCAGGGAAGCCCAGAGCCTGAGCTCTTGACCATGAAGAAAATGCTCAGACTATCAGGTACCAGGAGACATGGTGTTCCACAAGGAGTGGAAGCAAGCAGGAAGTGAGATAGGCCCACATCTTGTGAGGTCAGGTCGCACCTATACGAAAGGGTTAACAGCAACAGTGAGAGTCCAACTGAGACGCTCTACTGGATGAGATCTCAGAGGCAATCATATTTCTTTCCTTTGTTTGATGGTGTGTGTGTGTGTGTGTGTGTGTGTGTGTGTGTGTGTGTGTGTTTTGATTTTTGCACTGCCAGAGAATGAATCCAGCGTGTTTCACAAGCAAGGTAAATGGTCTACCACTGAGCTACAACCACAGACCTAAATGCTATTATTTGAAATATGTGTGTGTTCACACATGCAGGTGACCATGGAGGATGGTGTAGGTGGCAGATAGATCCCTTGAACCTGGTGCACAGAAACTTGTGAGGGAACCTGACGTGGGTGCTAGGTTCTGAACTCAGACCCTCTGATAAATCCTAACTCCCAAGCCGTCCCTTCAGGACCCACCTCCCCACCTCCTGCTTTTTTACTTTCTATTGAGACAAGATTTAACTAAGTTACCTAGGCAAGTCTTGAACTCACTCTAGACCAGGCTGGCATTGAGCACAGTGGGGAGACAGAGGTGACCTTGGCCTTCACTGAGCTGACCTTTTGTAGAAGAGGAAATAGTGAGGATCTAGAAGGGGAAATAATAGCAAACAGGCAATCAGACAAGACAACCCAAACACTCATAGATGCTGCTGGAAGAGTACAGCTACTCGAGGTTGTCAAGAAGCAGAAGAACAGTAGCCAAGCTGTTCAAGGAGACAACATTTGAATTAGCATGTGGTCAGTGAAGTCAAACCAATAAAGATGGAGGGCAGATGCAGAGGAAACCAAGAGAAAGAGACTTGGACCAAGTGAGAGACTTGGCCAGGATGGAGAGCCGGGAGCTCAGGGGTGCAGCACAGAAGCCATTCATTGCTCTTTCTGTGGATGCCCTATACATCCCTGGTAAAGCTAGGAAGGGTGACTTCTATTGCCTGGATGCCCGGAGCATTCACTAATACTGACTGATGGAGGATGATAAAGATGGGGCAGGAATAATGACTGAGTCCAGTTCTTGCCCTCTCCAACTCTTCCCCATTGACAAGAAAACTCTCCATCAGTACCTGCACCATGAGGACATCTGAGCCTTCCTAAGGCTATGGGAGACAGGATGGACATCAAGTCTGCAGTACACCTAAACCAACATCTTCAGGGTCTGGAAGAGGAAAGGAAGTTCATCACCTATCTCTAGAACCTGTGTCATCACTGGAATCTTGTGACCAACCTGGGCGCCAACCCCCGTTTCTCCAGACTCCAACCAGCCTGGAGCCAGTTCCTACGACATCGTCTTTGCCTTCACTTTTGCATCAAGACTGGGCAAACTGGGATTAGGACCAAGCCCCTTTCGCACTCCAGGTTGCATGTGTCATCAAAATACCTTGAGAAAATTCCTGAGAAGGCAACTCAAACCTGTGAACAGAACAGATTTGCCCACAGAAACTCATGGCAAGGCAGACCCTATTCTGTATAATGTTAAGTTTTGCTTGACGAGTCTCGCTGACTGTGTTCTGTGAATCAGATGTCCCCAAGCACTATCTAGCTTGCTAAGGGCACATTTTCTTTTATTATACAAATAAAAAATAGCTAAAGCAGCCATCTCTTTTGCTAACAGGTGTCCTGTGGCTGGTCTTTTCTCAGGAAACAGCAAGGGGTATGGTAGTGCAGTGGTTAAGGCTTGAACTTCTGCCAGCCCTGTGTTTTCCTGTTACTGTACCTCACTAATCTTTCACACTCTAACCCCTGAAACACACACTCACACACACATACACACACACATATACATGCTCATACACACACACTCACAAACTTACAGATACACATAGACGTACACAATCACATCTACACATACACACAGACATTCACACACAGATATATACAGACTCACACACAAAACAGTCATTCACAAGCACAGACACATTCACACAGACTCTCACACACACACACAAACTCACAGGCACACATAGATATACACAATCACATATACACAAACACACAGACATTCACACACAGACATATACACACTCATACACACAAACATATATTCTCTCTCTCTCTCTCACACACACACACACACACACACAGAGAGAGAGAGAGAGAGAGAGAGAGAGAGAGAGAGAGAAAGCAGGAGAACAGTAGTAGCCAGTCTATTCAGAGAGACCACATTTGAACTAACATGTGGTCACTGAAGGACAAACCAGCAAAGATGGAGGGCGGATCCACAGGGCTGTCTTTGACATACTGTTTGCTTCAAACCACTTCTAATATGGCTCTCTCATGCTGTCCCACAATCCCTCCTCAGTTCCTCTCATGACCTCCTCCTCCTCAGGGGCTGTCTCCTGTCATGGGTCCCTGGGGCCATGTTGTTACAGGCTAGGCTGCTCAAACTCTCATTCTTGCCTCCCTGCTTGAAGTCCCTGAGCTTTTGATCTTCAAATGTTCCTCATCAAATAACCCATAGTCCTAGTGTTCTTCCCCCAAAAGGCGGGAGCTCGGTGCTCACCTTTCTTTACTAAACCGCCATGTTTTTCACCCTGCCAACCTGCTCACAATCTCATCAGGATCCATCAAGAAGAACTCCACCCATGAATTTACTTTTCTCCACAGTACACTGACTTGATGCTTTTCCAAAAACAAAACAGAATGCGAACCTGGACATTAAATCAGGCATTTGGAAGCTTTGGGTGGAAGAGAGTCCAGTTCTTTGACAAATGAATAGCTGTCGGATATCTTTGTGTGTCCTTGCATGAATCCTTCAAGACTTCTGGGTGAGTTAGCCTGTAAGCTAAACCCCCTTTACATATACATGTGATAAACACACATATAGTATGTGTGTATACATACATATAATAGATACATGTAAATATATATTATCCATAATTTTAGTATAAATTTTTCTCCTTGATTTTTTTTTTGCCTGCCCTTTTCGACCATGTATTTCACCTAGCATTTTGAGCCTAGCTTTTTACACCTTTCTCCTAGACTTAGCCCACAGCTGTCCTGACCTTATTTTTTACCTGGAATTTTCTATTGTATTTTTGAACATACTGTGTGCTCAGCATTTTTTCTCCTGCATTTTCACCATGATTTTTTTCACCAGCTTTGTGTGCATGCATGCAAAGAGAGCTGTTCTGTGAGTTCTCTTCCTCTAGAGAACCCTAACTAACATGGTGGGGAAAGTGGTTCTGGTTGTCCCAGAACTGCACACCATTATGATTTCTTGAAAAGTTCCAAATGGTTCAACTTTAGACGCTAGCAAAGCCAAAACCTCTGGCTCAACATTCCTCTGTGTGTGTGTGTGTGTGTGTGTGTGTGTGTGTGTGTGTGTATTATTCAGGGCTCTCCATAGGAACAAGATTTTATATATATATATATAGTCACTAGAATGGCTTATTATTCTACAGGGGTGGGCTGTCCAACGATGGCCACCTGCAGACTGGCATTTGAGGGAGGGGTGTATAGAAAAAGTATTTGAGAAGCTCTCAATATTAGATGAGGTGAATGGGGGGATGACAGTGACACCATGACTGAATCCTAGTGGCTTAATGAGATGAGGGAGAGAAATCAGATACACATATCTGTGTGTCTGTAGTGTGGGGGGGTATGTGTGTGTGATGTGTTCATGAATGTGTGAGTGTGTATCTCCATCTTCACTCTTGCTATGTATTCCCCTGTGCCACCTCTCCATTCGGCCAGGAGGAAGACCATCAGCCAATGAGGCTGCTAGATTGTGTAGCCCTAGAAACAAGCTCCAGCAAACCTTTCTGAAAAACTTACTTTGCATTGTGTTATCTGCAACAGGAAATCCACCCTTTCTACCCGAGGCTAATTAAGTTTGATGATGTCAGTTATCAGAGGGGAGAACTCATGTCCTACCCCAGTGATCTGTGAGCCCCAACCTTAGCTCTGCGCTTACTCTTTAAGTCTGTAAAACAGATGTAAAAGTTTGGTCCCCAAAGATGGTTCAGTGGATGAAAATGCTCATCGTGCAAGCCTGAGGATCTGAATTTGAATCTACAGAGCCAATATAAAAAAAAAAAAATTCCAGTGTTACTGGGTCAGCCTGTAATCTCAGCCCTCCTGAGGTAGAATGGAGGCAGTCAGGAGAATCCCTGGAAGGTGGTGGGCCAGTTAGCCTGGTGCAAACAGTAGGAAGAAAAACAGTAATAACAATAAAAGAGACCCCTGTCACACAAGATGAATGGATGCAAGGATCAAGCCCAGAGGAGTCCTCTGACCTCACACACTGTGACATGTACACACACGCACACTCATGCACACTCATGCACGTGCACATAAGATAAACTTAAAAAAAGAAAGAAAATGGCAGCCCAGTCAACATGAGATCTTTCAGAGCAAGGGGAAGGGTCAGAAGGACCTTGACTCAGTCATCCCCACTGCTGGAAGGCATACTTATTTTCTTTGCACTTTACAAAAAGAGGTCATCTACTTTGAAGATCTTCCTGTTTTGAAATCTAACCGGTAGAACTTGGAATGCTGCTGTCGGCTTATTTATGTTCAGGGAAGCTCCTGAGGGCGGAGGCCGCCTGCTTGGGCAGCTGCTTTGCTATCTGTCTCGTTATCCAAACCCTCAAAGAGCAACCTGAATGCCACAAAACATCGCAGGGTACGCATTTATACCATCAAGGCCCCTACAAAAGATGGCCTATACATTCTTGCAAAAATCTTGCCTATTTCTTCTGCAGGTACTGAGGTTTGCTTGAGATTAAATAGAATTAAATTTGTTTTTTCCCCATTTATGGTATTATTTTTTAAAGGTTTGTTTTATTTTTAAAATATTTTAGTCAATTATTTGAGAACATCATAAATGTTTTGTTTGTTTGTTTGTTTGTTTGTTTGGTTGGTTGGTTGGTTGGTTGGTTTGTCGAGATAAGGTTTCTCTGTGTAGCCTTTGCTGTCCTGAAACTCACTCTGTAGACCAGGCTGGCCTCGAACTCAGAAATCCACCTGCCTCTGCCTCTCAAGTGCTGGGATTAAAGGCGTGTGCCATCACTGCCGGGACATAAATGTATTTTTATCATAGTTGCTATCAACTCCTCCTGCTAACTTCTCCTAGATTCACCCCACATCCCTACCCTCAAAATTTGTGACTTGCCTTCTTGCTCTCCCTCTATTCTCTCATACCATTCCCCCTCTCTCATTCCCCTCCCCCTCTCTCCACATGCTCATGAATGGCCTCTACTTCTCTACTCTCTCTCTCTCTCTCTCTCTCTCTCTCTCTCTCTCTCTGCCTTTCTCTGCTTCTACTACCCTCTCAACTCCCCTCCCCATGCCCTGAATAAACTTTATTCTATACTATTTTTTTAAAATGTGTCCTCTTTTATTTTTTTTAAATAACACACCAAGTCCAATTTGTGTTGTCCGTATACTCCAGAGTGTGGGATTACCCACTGAACTGTGGTTGACTACCAGGAGCCATACCCTTAAAGGAAACTGCTTTTTTTTTCTCTTCCCATATCCTTGAGAGTCCATCAGTATCTTAGTCTTAATTGGTGGAGCTAAGAGACAGTTATGAGTGCAGTTACCATGAAAGACCAGAGGAGGGCGCTAGTTTCCCCAGGAGCTGGAGTTAGAGGCTGTTGTGAACCTTAGTGTGTGTTGATAATAGAATTTAGGTTATCTGAACGAATAGCAGGCACTCTACTGCTGACCCCTCTCTCTAGTCCTTCTCTTCTGGTGTTATTTCCCTGCACACGTCACTGAAATTACTCACTCTGACCCCAATACAGCGAGAACTTTCAGGAAGAGACTGGCTAAACAGAGACACTTAAGAATGTGCCCTCAGTTTAATGGGGGATGCTTGCTTTAGGGAATTACAGACACGGAGTTTCCTGTCTCTTTGTTAAGAAAAACTGCACTGAGGAATGTTTTGGAAACACAAAGACTCTTCAACTTTACTTCCCATCAGCCTTGACTGTGTAGTTATTTATGAGCAATTTTCTATTAAACTGCAGGCCATCGCTGTAAGACGTCTTAAAGTGTGGGTGACGGGAGCCGGGCGTGGTGGCGCACGCCTTTAATCCCAGCACTCGGGAGGCAGAGGCAGGCGGATTTCTGAGTTCAAGGCCAGCCTGGTCTACAAAGTGAGTTCTAGGACAGCCAGAGCTATACAGAGAAACCCTGCCTCGAAAAACCAAAAAAAAAAAAAAAAAAAAAGTGTGGGTGACGGTACTTTAGGGTTAAATTCCCCAAATGCAAACAAGCACATGATGTCCTTGCTTCCCCGTGCCCCGGGCTCTCACTCTAACAGAATAGAACCCAGTTGGTGTGTGCTGGTTGATGGCCAGGAGCTTGTCTCCAGGAGCTTGTCTCCAGGAGCTTGTCTCCAGGAGCTTGTCTCCAGGAGCTTGTCTCCAGGAGCTTGTCTCAGGTTGATTTGATCCTCCCTTCTGCGAGCATGGGTGATGGCCCGTTAGAAGCTGAGTTACCAAAGGTACAGCGGGAAACAAAGCCAACCCTGCTCCTGGCCCTTTGGGGGCTTAGAGTGACAAGGGAGATGAAAAGCCAAAGAGAAACACAAGTAGACGTGGCAGGAAGATATGGGTGGGTTGGGTGAGAAAGGAGCCCGTGGTGTGCGGGAATGAACAGGCTTGGCTGCCAGCACTGTCTTCTCAGTGGGCATCCAGGTGGCCTGTGGGGCCGCAAGAGCCTTTGTAGCCATGAAGAACTCTGAACCGGTCATCCTCCAGAGAGAGCCCAGGCTAACACCAAGTGCTAAGCTCTAGTGGTTTACAAGGGCCGTCCCTCCCTGTCCTGTTCCCTTCCTCTTGCACTCTTCCGAGTCTTTACTTAAGCATTTTATTAGGCAGGCAGAGATTTATGGCCACAGTGGTGTCACAGTCCCCAGTGAGACTGGAAGAGACAATCACTTAGAACGCAAGGCATTGTAACTTTTGCTACCCGAACCTTCCACCCTCGGACCCTGGTGACAGCACACTTCTATGTCTAGTTCCGAGTCCAACTCTTTTAGCTCTGATGTACAAGTGAAATGGTACCGTACTTACCATTCCTAGAATTCTCAGAATTTATCATTTCTACGTATAATGTTCTCCAGGTTCAAGAGTTTCAGTAAAGAGTTGGCAAGATGATTCAGCAAAGACACTGCCTCCAACCCTAAAGACCTGGTTCTATCCAGCCGGGACCTAATGGAAAGAAGTGAGCGCCCACAACTTGTCCTCCAAACCCCACGCAATAATACGCCTGTAACCAACCCCCCAAACAAGGAGATCTATGAATTCCCAGGAATTAACTCAGAACGATACTTTTCAAGAAACTCAGAGAGCCACGCAGAAACAGAAAGCAAATGGTATCAGAAAAGCAACCCAGGCATGGCAACACACACATTTAATCCCAGTACTCAGGAAGCAGAGGTAGGCGGGTCTCTCTAAGTTTGAGGCCAGCCTGGTCTACAGAGAGAGTTCCAGGACACCCTAGGCTGTTGATACCGAGAAACCCTGTCTTGAAAAACCAAAAGAAAAAAAAAGCAACCCATGAATTAAGCAAGAAGTTCAATATAAAAATAGAAATTATTGCCAGGCAGTGGTGGCGTACGCCTTTAATCCCAGCACTTGGGAGGCAGAGGGAGGCGGACTTCTGAGTTCGAGGCCAGCCTGGTCTACAGAGTGAGTTCCAGGAGAGCCAGGGCTATACAGAGAAACCCTGTCTCAAAAAAAGAAAAAAAAAAGAAAAAAGAAGTTATTGAAAAGGAAACATGTATTTGGGGGCCTGAAGAATACAATATGTAGAATAAAATAAACGCTATAGAGGGTGTCGGTGGGCCTTACCTATGCAGAAGAATGTGAAGACATGTCATGGGAAGGCAGGTGACGAGACAAGGAAAGGGGATGAGAAAGAACGCCCATAACCCCGGCACACCAATTAAAGAGTGAACATTCTCAACCTATGCATCTCACTTTAAAAAATCACAGCTGAAGCTTTCCAGAATCTAATGAAACACATGGATGTCCAGCTACACAAAGCTCAAACCTCAGGTTGACCCAAAGGAAGCTTCATGAAGATTTAGCATACTACTGCTCATCAATTTACATTAGAGTTATATCCCAATGGACATCTCCTAAGTTGAAAATGTAAGTAGATGTTAATTTAATTTATATCCGGCAGAGCATCACAATTCAGCCACAGCGTGCTGCAGAGGGCCAGGTGTTAATCCCCACGATTGTGTATGGCTGACTGAGTGCAGCTGCTCACTGCTGTGGTACTTCAGCCCACACACAAAAAGTTGCATACCACCTTGTCTCAGTTGGGCTTTTGATTGCTGTGATGAAACACCACAGCCAAAATGCAAGCTGGAGAGGAAAGGGTTTATTCAGCTTACACTTCTAGATCACAGTCAATCACTGGGAGAAGTCAGAACAGGAGCTCAAGCAGGGCTGGAACCTGGAGGCAGAAACTGATGCAGAGGCCATGGAGAAGATCTGCTTACTGGCTTGTTTCCCATGGCTTGCTCAGCCTGCTTTCTTATAGAACCCAGGACCACCAGCCCAGAGATGGCAGCACTCACACTGGGCTGGACCATCCCCATTGACCACTAACTGAAGAAATGCCTTACAGCTGGATCTCTCAGAGTCATTTCCTCAATGGAGGCTCCTTCCTTTCTGGTAACTCTAGCTTGCGTTAAATTGACACAGAACCAGCCAGTCCAGGCTGTAGGATCTCAGAGGTAGTCTCACCCTCACACTGTGGCCAGTAAATCGAGGGCTCTGTTTATGCTTGCTCTTCTTCATCTGCTGTTTGTATAGTCTGGCCCCTCAGTTAGCCAAATAACAGCTGTCCAGAGGAGCAAAATTTCCTCACAACTACTGTCATCAAGGCATAAAAGTTGCGACAGAAGGATTTATAAACTTAGGTTAAAGACACAAGATAGTTCTTAGGCTCTAATAATATAACTTGACTCTGGATAGAATATTATAAGATGGGTGGACAGACACATACCTACATACACAAACATACATACATACACATGCATACACACATATGTACATACATACATAAATGATAGCTCAGATAATAGCAGATAAGTACATGCATACAAAGATGGTAGACTGATACATATATGCATGTACATACATGTAGATATTGATAGATGACAGATAAATGCATGCATACATGAATAGGTGATATGTATATTTGTTGAAAATAGATCCTAGACAGATGATTGATGGATGATGGGTGGGCAGATAGATGAAAAGACAGACAGATAGATAGATAGATAGATAGATAATAGGTAGGTAGGTATATAGATAGATAGATGTTGGATGGATGGGTGGGAAGATAGATGAAAAGACAGAGACAGACAGATAATAGATAGATAGATAGATAGATAGATAGATAGATAGATAGATAGATAGATAGAAAGAAAGAAATGAGAGGAAGATAAAAATGTTCCCTCTCTAAGAAATATTGCTCAGTAACAGATGGGAATACCAGCGCTGCTATTTGAACACTACCCAAGGATCCACCTGCCTCTGCACCACAGAAATCTCATTCACTCTCAGGCACATCCATGCTGTTGACAGAGACACAATAGGTCCTGAAAATAAATTTCCAGTCAAAAACTTATCCCCACGTTCAACTACCTCATAAGTGGTTTGTCTTCCCATGGCTTTTCCCCGCATCAAAAGCAGGTGCCAGTCTGACTGGGGCAGCTTCCTTACCTCAGCATCATTTCATGTTATTGACTAACAAACCCGTATCTGCCCTACATGTTGGTTTCTTGGAGCCCTTGGTTCACTGACAATCCTCTCTTCCTTTATAACTTCTGCTCGGCTCAGTCCACTTCCTGTATCAGTATGACAATTCATTGCCTGGAAAGGGCCTGGAACCTCCTGAGTTCACTTGGAAATCCTAGCTTGTCTAAGGTTGACAACGAGGGCCAGCATGGGTTTCGTGCTGCCTTAGAAACATGAGAGGGAGGCTGCCATGCCAAGTGGAGGATGGGGGCTTCTGGAGGACTGGCAAGTTTACCAGGTGTTAAACATAACCTCTGGGCAAGGTGTTGGGGAAAGAATGAGAACTGGGATAAACCGGGGATGGCTTTAAGTCTTGTCTATCTCCGTTCCCAACCCAGGAACATGCCCACAGTGTTACTACCCCACATTATACTGATACCTTCCATTTGTCCCTGGAAGGCCACCTGACGTGCCTTCCTCTGACCTTGAGTTTTTTTATGTCTGAGTTACATCCATGGACTCCCCCTGTCATTATTTTCGAAATACTTATTTATTTTTATTTTATGTGTATGGGTGTTTTACCTATATGTATGTCTGTGCATCACGTGTGTGTGCCTGCTGCCAGTAGAGGACAGCACTGGAATTACAGGCAGTTGTGAGCTGCCATGTGGACACCTGCTTCTTCAAAAGCACGGCCAGTGCTCCTAACCACTGAGACAGCTCGGCATCCCTGAGCCTCCTGCTTCTTGTTGGGTACAGTGAACGAAGAAGACCAGGGCAGAGAGGCCACGTGGGTCGGAGGAGGCTGAGCCTGAGCAGTTTGATGTCTGGACTTTTGCTAGCCCCATGCTATGGGTGTGGTCATCGAAGGAAGACAGCTGTTCTGTTTTGCTCACTGTTCCTGTGAACACCACCATGAAGTGAGCACCATGACCGAAAGGAACCTTGGGGAGGAAAGGGTTTACTTCAGCTTACAGATCCAGATAATACTCCGTCACTGAGGGACATGTGCATGGAACGCAAGGCAGATTCAAGAGGCAGGAAGCATGGAAGAAGGTTCCTTACTAGCTCCCTCACAGATTTATGTTAACTAGCATTCTTATACAGCCCAAGGGTGACAGGCTCAACATGATCCGTGCCTTTCCATACCAATCAACAATCAGGACAGTTCTCCACAGGCAGGGCTAGAGGCTCTGAGCTGGGCAATCCCTCGATTGAGACTACCTCTTCCCAGGTGACTCTAGGTTATGTCAACCTGGCAATATCAACTAACCAGGACAGTAGGCATTCAAATATATAAAGACCTCTGTGTTACCATCGTGGTTTCCTGTCCTTGTCCCTCTAAGCTTGAGATGATTATGCATAGGGTTATGGCTACACCAGCCTGATTCTCCGTCAATTGCCCACATCTTTGTAAGTAGCCACTTTACTGACCCATGTCCTTAGGTTATCTATATTGTGTGTATCACATCGCCAACATCAAAGTAAATGGAGAGAAGCTGGAAGCAATCCCACTAAAATCAGGGACTAGACAAGGGTGCCCACTTTCTCCCTACCTATTCAATATAGTACTTGAAGTCCTAGCCAGAGCAATTTGACAACAAAAGGAGGTCAAGGGGATACAAATTGGAAAGGAAGAAGTCAAAATATCACTATTTGCAAATGATAAAGAAGTATATATAAGTGACCCTAAATATTCCACCAGAGAATTCCTAAACCTGATAAACAGCTTCGGTGAAGTAGCTGGATATAAAATTAACTCAAACAAATCAATGGCCTTTCTCTACACAAAGGATAAACAGGCTGAAAAAGAAATTAGGGAAACAACACCCTTCACAATAGTCACAAATAATATAAAATATCTTGGTGTAACTCTAACTAAGGAAGTGAAAGATCTGTATGATAAGAACTTCAAGTCTCTGAAAAAATAAATCAAAGAAGATATCAGAAGGTGGAAAGATCTCCCATGCTCATGGATTGGGAGGATCAATATAGTAAAAATGGCTATCTTGCTGAAAGCAATCTACAGATTCAATGCAATCCCCACCAAAATTCCAACTCAATTCTTCAACTAATTAGAAAGGGCAATTTGCAAATTCATCTGGAATAATAAAAAACCTAGGATGGCAAAAACTCTTTTCAATGATAAAAGAACCTCTGGTGTAATCACTACGCCTGACCTAAAGCTGTACTACAGAGCAATTGTGGTAAAACTGCATGGAACTGGTATAGTGACAGACAGGTAGACCAATGGAATAAAATTGAAGACCCAGAAATGAACCCACACACTTGGTCACTTGATCTTTGACAAGGTAGCCAAAATCATCCAGTGGAAAAAATGACAGCATTTTCAACAAATGGTGCTGGCACAACTGGCAGTTATCATGTAGAAGAATGTGAATTGATCCATTCTTATCTCCTTGTACTAAGGTCAAGTCTAAGTGGATCAAGGAACTCCACATAAAACCAGAGACTCTGAACCTTATAGAGGAGAAAGCCTCGAAGATATGGGCACAGGGGAAAAATTCCTGAATAGAACAGCAAAGGCTTGTGCTGTAAGATCAAGAATTGACAAATGGGACCTCATAAAATTGCAAAGCTTCTGTAAGGCAAAAGATGCTGTCAATAAGACAAAAAGGCCACCAACAGATTGGGAAAGTATCTTTACCAATCCTAAATCAGATAGAGGACTAATATCCAATATATATAAAGAACTCAAGAAGGTGGACTGCAGAAAATTAAATAACCCCATTTAAAAAATGGGGCACAGAGCTAAACAAAGAATTCTCAACTGAGGAATACCAAATGGCTGAGAAGCACCTGAAAAAATGTTCAACATCCTTAATCATTAGGGAAATGCAAATCAAAACAACACTGAGATTCCACCTCACACTAGTCAGAATGGCTAAGATCAAAAAATCAGGTGACAGCAGATGCTGGCAAGGATGTGGAGAAAGAGGAACACTCCTCATTTTTGGTGGGATTGCAAGCTTGTACAACCACTCTGGAAATCAGTCTGGAGGTTCCTCCAAAAATTGGACATAGTACTACCAGAGGATCCCACAATACCTCTCCTGGGCATATATCCAGAAGATGTTCCAACTGGTAATAAGGACACATGCTCCACTATGTTCATAGCAGCCTTATTTATAATAGCCAGAAGCTGGAAAGAACCCAGATGTCCCTCAACATAGGAATGGATACAGAAAATGTGGTACATTTACACAATGGAGTACTACTCAGCTATTAAATCAATGAATTTATGAAATTCCTAGGCAAATGGTTGGATCTGAAGGGTATCATCCTGAGTGATGTAACCCAATCACAAAAGAACTCACATGATATGTACTCAATGATAAGTGGATATTAGCCCAGAAACTTCGAATACCCAAGATTAAATTTGCAAAACACATGAAACTCAAGAAGAATGAAGACCAAAATGTGGACACTTCGCCCCTTCTTAGAATTGGAAACAAAACACCCATGGGAGGAGTTACAGAGACAAAGATTGGAGCTGAGACGAAAGGATGGATCATCCCGAGACTGCTGCACCCTGGGATCCAAACCATAATCAGCCACCAAATGCAGACACTATTGCATACGCCAGCAAGATTTTGCTGAAAGAACCCTGATATAGATGTCTCTTGTGAGGCTATGCCAGTGCCTGGCAAACACAGAAGTGGATGCTCACAGTCAGCTATCGGATGGAACAGAGGGCCCCCAATGGAGGAGCTAGAGAATGTACCCAAGGAGCTAAAGGGGTCTGCAACCCTATAGGTGGAACCACAATATGAACTAACCAGTACCCCCAGAGCTCGTGTCTCTAGCCACGTATGTAGCAGAAGGCGGCCTAGTCGGCCATCATTGGGAAGAGAGGCCCCTAGGTCTTGCAAACTTTATATGCCCCAGTACAGGGGAGCACCAGGGTCAAGAAGTGGTAGTGGGTGGGTAGGGGAGTGGTGGTTGGGGTATGAGGGACTTTCGGGATAACATTTGAAATATAAATGAAGAAAATACCTAATAAAAAAATGGGGGGGAAAAAAGAACTATGGGGTGTGTAGTTCTTTCTGACCAGCTTTCTGGCTCAGAGCATTTCAAGGTTCTGCATGTCTTACTGTGTTTTAGGACACTATTCCTCTTTCAGGACACAATTTCGTTCCAGTTGAGAGCTGATGGATGTTTGAGCTGTCCCTGCTCTTTGTGGCTCTCATGAGGCTCCTGCTTCAGAGATCCACAGTCTCCACGGCTTTTTGTCCAAGCCTACGTGGGGTCTCCCCACACTTCCATAATCACCGTCACTGTGATAATCAGTGCTCTTCCTCAGCCGTTCACTTTGTAAAGAGAGTTGGATCTCAGGCAATGAAGAGCCACAAGTCCAGGGACTTTTGTCCCTGTGAGATTACTGTGGATTTTACTCACAGACCCCTGGAGGAAGAACAATACAAATTATTCTCCAATGTCCACTCTTGCTCGGATAGGTGTCCCACCTCACTCTCAGAATAGCCATTTCAAGAAACAAGAAAAAACAAAACTTATTGGTGAGGATGAAGGAAAAAGGAACCCTTCTCCATTGCTGGAGAAAATGTAGATTAATCCAGCCAGCATGGACATCACTACAGAGGTTCTTCAAAAATTTAAAACAGAACTATGATATGGTTCAGCTGCGCAACTCCTGTGTATGTACCCAAAACAATCAAAGCCCACTTACTATATGATCCCGGCACTCCCATGTCCGTGGCATCAATAGTCACCACAGCCAAGTGTGAGCTCAGCCTATGCCCATCAGTGGATAAACAGACAAACACGGTATACATTAGATACTAGAGAGTTTAGTTCAGCCATAAAGGACAAACTTAGGTAACTCTCAGAATGGTAGATGGAAGGGGAGAGAATCTTATTAAGTGAACTAAGCCTTGTTCATGGCAGCAATAGTCTCCACAGACAAACATGGTATATATTAGATACTATGGAGTTTAGCTCAGCCATAAAGAACATGCTTAGGTCATTCTCAGAAGGACGGATGGTTTGGGAGAGCATCCTGCTAAGTGAAATAAGCTAGACATAAAAGCAAGTACTATACATTGTCTCTCGTGTTCAGAATCTGGGTGAGGGTGTGAAAGTCACCAGGATTATTACAGATAAAGATGGTAAAGAAGAGAGAGGGGGATAAGGAAGGATAGGAGGGCGAGGATGATCAAGACACATTATAGGGATGTGTGGACATACTGTAATAGAGCATATTGCTTTGTGCAAGTAAAATACACTCATATTTTAAAAAAATAAAACAAACTATTTAAGAAGGCTGGTGTCATATAATGTTTAGTAAGAATACACAATAAAAACCTAAAATGTGGACAGACAACAGAATTTCATGTAGAGGCTAAAGAGGTGACTCAGCATTTAAAGGCCCTCTCTGCTCTAGCAGAAGACCTGGGTTCAGCTCCCAGCACCCGTACCAGGCAGCTCACAACCACCTGTCCTTATGGCTCCCAAGAATAATTCTGGCTTCCATGTGCACATACAAATATACTCAAAAATAGGATAAATCTTTGTAAAAGAGAAGGGAGGAGTAAGAGTCAAAGGGGATATTTTCCCCCCTTAAAACAGTTCTACAGAGAAAGATCATTTAACTGGAATGGTCATGATCTGACCTTTAAAGGACCTCCTGATGAGAAAAAAGTTGAGAGAGGGGGGGAAGGGAGGGGGAGAGAGGGGAGAGGGACGGGGAGAGGGAGGGGGAGAAGAAGAGGGAGAGGGAGCGGGAAAGAGAGAGAGAGTGAGAGAGAGAGAGAGAGAGAGAGAGAGAGAGAGAGAGAGATCATAGAACACTCTATGCTATACTCAAAAGAAGTTAGCCTTAAACGTATATATATGCTACACTAGCAAGGTGGCTCAGTGGTAAACAACACTGAGTCCCAGAGGTTCTGAATTCAATTCCCAATACCCACATGGTGACTCACAATCACCTGTAATGATCTGATCCCCTCTTCCAGTATGGGTAAAGACAGGGCAGAGAGAGAGAGAGAGAGAACATACATGCCAGAAGGATGTTATCCAACGTGGCTGCTAAGCTAACTGAGTCACAGAGGTCATGTTTCTAAGCCCATAGAGAAGGTCTAGATCATTCTGAAGGCTGGAAGAGGACATTCCTACCTGCATGGTGACACTGTGGTCCTCAGAACAGAGTGCTCTGTACTCGAGTCCTTGAAAACTCCGACACATGGAGAAACGATAAAGTACTTTTAAACGAAGGTTTTATTTTTTCCAGTTAATCCTTGCTGTTCTGAGAGAGGGTGGTGATGGGAATGTGAAGGACAAGATGCAGAGTGACAGCCTCAGGGAGACAGAAGAACGGAGCAACGACACTGGACGTGAACGGCCTTTTTTAGACCTGCATTTTCTCTTTTGACCTCTACATCTGAGCCGCCATCTCGAGTTCAATAATAAATGGCATCTGTCCCATGGAATGGATGCACCTTCCACACCATAATATAGCGCTGGAGAAAGCCATTCTTCACACCCATTATCACCCACATCACCACGGACAACCCATCACCCAGGACAACTCCGCATCACTGTCAGCCCCGGGAAGTCCTGCCTCGGCTACTGTCACAGGCGATGTCTTAAAATCGACAACTGTTTCAAATAACAAAGATAGAGCAAGCATATATGGCAGTTCTACCACACACTCTTTGTATGGTGTGTGTGTGTGTGTGTGTGTGTGTGTGTGTGTGTGTGTATGCGTGCGCACTTGCGCACGCATCCTTGAGTGTTGTTCTTCAGGAGGCATCCTCCCTTGTTCTCACTAGAACCTGGGACTCACAGACTCCGCTAGGCTGCCTGCCTATTGAGCCCTAGGGATCCTGCTGTCTCCACCTCCCCAGAGCTGGAATTACAAACATGACACCATGCCCACATCTTTCCTGATTGACCTGTCCCCAAGCTTTGTAGTATATACACTCTTACACTCAGACTCTTCAGTAAAAGAACTGCAATAAAATGTCATAAAGCGAAGGCCAGATAAGCTGAGCACGACGCCCCAAGCCTGGAATCAAAGCACTGGGCGGTCGAGGTGGGAAGACTGCTATGAGTTTGGGGCCAGCCTGGGCTACATAATGAGTTCCAAGCCAGTCAGGGGTACAGTGAGATATACAAGAAAAAAAAATGGAGAGCAGCAAATAGAATAGTTCAGAAAAGATCTCCCTCTCATGGCCAATTAGATACAAACAACGTATCTTTTACAAGATGAAACAGTCGGCCATAACCATAAATCTATATGCAAAATCTAATTTTAAAAAACAGCATTGGGAATATTAGCTCAGTTGATAAAGTGCTTTCCTCAAAAGCACAAGACCCCAAGTTCAACTGTGAGGTTCCATGTACCAATGTCAGGTGCAGGACTGTGTGCTTGCCATCACCATGCTGAGAGGCAGGGAAGGACGCCTAGGGCTCACTAACCAGCCAGTCTAGCCGATTCTTGAGATCCAAGACAGTGAGAGACCCTTCTCAAAGGAGGTGGCATTCCTGAATATGATGCCTGAAAGTGTCCTCTGACCTCTGCACATGTACATAGGTACATACACATGCACACAAGTATACACGTGCATGATAAAAAGAACGGGTACATGGCAAAGGCTTAACACTGCCTTTCTGACTAAAAGACATGGGATTAATTTAAGATGCACCGACAGAAGTTTTAGATGTCCATTATTAGCATCGATATTGAATGCAAATTTAAACAAGGATATTAGAGATGTTGGCAGGCAGACGCCATAGTCGACAGAGATTCTGCTAAGGAGTGGATATTTCTACAGACAAAGAAAGCAAACAGGTAGAAGCGATGGCCCAAAACACAGCAAGAGAAAGGGCTAAAGCTGAGCATTTTGAGAATGAAAGAACCAGAGGTACTCCGGGCAGCATAGACAAGTACACATGGTACCCCAGCCGAGGGCAGGCAGATGTTCAGAGGACAACACATAACGGGGGTTTGGGGGGTTAGAGCACTTGGGGCCCAAGCCTGGGGATGTGAGTTCAGGTCCCAGTGCCAACACAGAAAGCTGAACGTGGCAGCCATGGGGGACACAGGGCATGGGGACAGGAGGATCCAGGGGCTCTCTGGCCAGTCAGTCTAGATGAATCATCGAACTCTGGAGTGCATGTGTGTGTGTGTGTGTGTGTGTGTGTGTGTGTGAGAGAGAGAGAGAGAGAGAGAGAGAGAGAGAGAGAGAGAGATCCAGGAAATAAGGCACAGTGCACACTCCTCCAACACAGATGTGTGAACCCGCACTCACACAAAAATACACCACCCATAGAAGAGATGGAGGGAGGGAGGCAGGGAGGCAGGGAGGCAGGGAGAGAAGGAAGAATTGAAGATCTTCAGAGTAAACATCCCAGAAGTCTGTGTAAGAGGCTCCCTGGAGGGGAGGGAGGGAATGCCTGCTCTCCCCCTTTACCTTCACACCTGTTCTGGATAATCAGATGATTCACTGTGACGTCCATCTCTCCCATTAAACTTCTCTCACCAAGAAAAACAAGGTCCTTCTTGCAAACCAGTACAAAGGTCGAAGTTCAAGCCTGGCATTGTTGGCTCTCCTGCAACTTTCAACACCGTGGACCACTTTCCTCAGAAAGGAAGACTCCGGACTGCAGGGCTGTCTACTTTTCTTTATCCTTTTTCTCTGCTCTTTAGACAGATTTCCAGGCTCCTCTGTGGCTGTACACATGCAGCCTCTCTGTGCAGCTCCATCTTCTTCCCAAACCTCCACACACCTGTTCTACTTTACAGTCTGTGTTACTATGATAAATGTCCTGACCAAGGACAATTTGACGAGGAAGGGTTCGTCTCATCTTACGGGTTTAGAGTCTGTCACTGAGTGAAGAAGCCAAGGCTGGAACTTAGAGCAAGGCCTTGAAGCAGAAACCATGAAAGAACACTGCTTACTGACTTGTTCCACTGCCTTGCTTAACCCAGGCCCAGCTGCCTAGGAATGGCACCACCCACAGTGGACTGGGCCCTCCTATATCGATTAACAAGTAAGAAAATGTCTCACAGACACAGCCATGGGCCAGTCTGATCCAGACAATTCCCTCATTCCAGGTGACACAGGTCTGGGTCAAGTTGGCAGCTAAAGCTAAGGCAGTGTCTATATGACAACACCCTCCAGCTCAGGGCCATTCCATACACTCTGAATTTATGTTTTATTTTCCCTATTTAATTCAACTCACCCTGACCTCCTTGTTTCTTTTTTCTCTCAGATTTACTCCTGGGCTGTTATTATAAGTCAATAAATGGGACAGTTGCCTATTTTGTTGCTTAAACCATAAATAGATGATTTTTTTTTACATTTGTACATACATTGAAAGACCTGGGTTCACTAATATTTTCCACATCTGGAAATTTCTCTCCCCAACCACTGTTACCTTAACACAAGATACAAGTATCATTCAATTAAAATCCTGTAGTTAAAAAAATTTTTACTACATTATATATATATGTATGTATGTATGTATAAATGTTTTATACAATATATATTTTATATAACATAATATACATAATGACATATTAGCCCAGACACTTAGAATACCCAAGATACAATTTGCAAAACACATGAAACCCAAGAAGATAGAAGACCAAAGTGTGGATATTTTGTTCCTTCTTAGAATGGGGAACAAAATACCCATGGAGGGAGTTACAGAAACAAAGTTTGGAGCAGAGCCTGAAGGAATGACCATCCAGAGACTGCCCCACTTGGGGATCCATCCCATAAACAACCACCAAACCCAGACACTAGGCAGATGCCAACAAGAGCCTGCTGACAGGAGCCTAATATAACTGTTTCCTGTGAGGCTCTGCCAGTGCCTCGCAAATACAGAAGGGGATGCTCGCAGTCATCCATTGGACAGAGCACAATGTCCCCAATGAAGGAGCCAGAGAAAGTACCCAGGGAGCTGAAGGGGTCTGAAGCCCCATAGGAGGAACATCAATATGAACTAACCAGTACCCCCAGAGCTCCTTGGAACTATACCACCAATCATAGAAAACACATGGTGGAACTTGTAGCTCTAGCTATATATGTACCAGAGGATAGCCTAGTCAGATATCAATGTGAGGAGAGGCCCTTGGTCCTGTGAAGGCTCTATGCCCCAGTATAGGTGACTGCCAGGACCAGGAATGGGAGTGGGTGGGTTGGGGAGCAGGGGGAGGGGGATAGGGGATAGGGGATTTTCCGAGGTGAAAGTAGAAAAGGGGATAACATTTTAAATGTAAATAAAGAAAATATCTAAGAAAGAAAGAAAGAAAGAAAGAATCTAATAAAAAAGTTTTATACAATATATATTTTATACAACATAATATATATATAACATATGTGTAAATTATTATATATAAAATATATGTGTATTTTCTATGTACTATACATAACATATAATATATACATTAGTATATATAATATATATAATATATGTTTTATGTGTGTATATGTATATATGTGTGTGTGTGTGTGTATATATACATATACATATACATATACATACACACATAATTAGAAAAGTGCATCGAAGAGAAGCCACGCTGAACTCTGAACCCGGGGGATCCAGAGATCAATGAATAGAGATATAAACAATGTTGAGAGATGAATACTGACCTTCCTGAGGTAGATGGGTTAGAGCAGAGGAGGTAGGTCAGGAACTCTGGACGTCAGCTTACCCACACTCAGAGGTAGAAGCCGGATTCTTTAACTTAGAACCAAACCTGGGCAACATAGTTAGAAGTTAAAAGTTAAAAACTAAAGGCCAGGTGTGGTTCCACACATCTTTAATCCCAGCATGAGAAAGGCAGATGCAGGCAGATCTCTGTGAGTTCAAGCCCAGCCTGATCTACAAAGCAAGTCCCAGGACAGCTACACAGAGAAACATTGTCTTTAAAGCCCCCAAAAATAAAATCAAATACTATATACCATAAACATAAGGGATTCATCCCAACAATGTGAAGATAGTCCAGTAAAAAAAAATATAATATAATATAATATAATAATATAATATATAGATCTCTGTGAGTTCAAGTCTAGCCTGGTCTACAGAACAAGTACCAAGACAGCCAGAACTACACGGAGAAACCCTGTGTGAAAAAAACTAATAAACAAACAAACCATTAAATAAATAAATAAATAAGTCTCTACAGCCATGTGAATTTATGTAGAGAAATATTTAGCAAACTCCACCAGACTTTCATGAAAAAAAATTTTTTCAACAAAGTAAAAGATAGAAAAGAACTTTCTCAGTGTGAGTAAGAGCATTTATGAATATGTAACTAACACCCCACCGGATGAAATGCTGAAGACAGTTGCTTTTTTCCATTTCTAATCCACTGTACTTAAAGTTCTATGCAGAACAATTATACAAAGAAAAAAGAGAAAAATATCTTCTTCATTTCAAAGGAAGAAATGAGCGGAGTAGAGAAGAAGGTTAAGAGCACTGGCTGCTCTTTCAGGGGACTAGGGTTCAACCCCCAATCCCTCACAGGGCAGCCCAAAAGTATCTGTAACCCCAGTCGTAGCAGAAACTGTGCCCTCTTCTGATTCCCAAGGGCACTGCATGCACAGGATACACAGACATGCATTAAAAACATGCAGACCTACAAAATAATAACTGATAACTTAAAAGAAATGAGACTATTGCATGTAAAGAAAATCCCAAGAAACCATTCAAATAATTACTTCAGCAAAGTTGCTGATCAATTCATGAAAACAGCCAGTGATTTCTCCACAGTAGCAATGGACAATACAAAGAAGAAATGAAGAAAACAGTTCTAAGTACAATAGCATCGAAAAGAGTAAGACAGATATGAATAACTTTGGCCGAGGAGATGGAAGATGTGTACTAAAACCTATAAGATAGCCATGCCAGCCAGAATCTGCTTCTGCCCTCAGGGTATCCAGGCACCACTGCTGCACCAGGCCAGACTGGGAGGAAGCTTAGGCAGGCAGGGGGTGAGACATGAACTCAGTCAGGCATGAGTGCGGGAGAAACAGCCTTCTCTGGAGACAGATTTCAGTGAGACAGCTCTCCTTTATTGGGGGTAACAAGGGCTATATAAACCTTGGGGAGTAGGTAGAGGTTTTGGAGAGAAAGATATATCATTAGCTGGTGCCAAGGTCCTAGGAATGCTTCCTCTTCATGAAAAGGAATTCCAGGTGCTTGCTGGGCATGTTCTTATAAGAAGAGAGGGCAAGTTTAACCTGTAACCTGGCCACCAGGCTATGTGACTATCTCAAGGGTGGTGGAGGTGGGGGTCGTAAGGCTACATGGGCTGGAACGTATGGGCCCGGAGCCAGGAGGAAAAGAGTCCTACTCCTGTCAGTCTCAGGATGAGATGTTGCGGTTTGGACACATCTTGGCCTCACTCTTGCTCCAGACTGGCTCCTCCAGTCCCTTGGCTCTCTGGCCTCATACAGTCATCCATGCAGGAATCACATGTACGAATTAATCTTATGGC
This sequence comes from Mus minutoides, assembly GCA_902729485.2. Lineage (NCBI taxonomy): Eukaryota > Metazoa > Chordata > Mammalia > Rodentia > Muridae > Mus > Mus minutoides. The sequence continues at coordinate 153,720 of CACVCL010017458.1, forward strand.
TTAAGAGGAAGAGGCATCGGCTCTCTATGAGTTCAAGAACAGCCTGATTTACATAATGAGTTCCAGGCCAGCCAAGGCTATATACTGAGACCCTATCTCAGAAAGCAAATAAAAGCTACAAAGTGCCCCTGAAAGAAATATAAATAGTACCCTAAAAATAGAAGGGGTGCTGCAAGATAGGTCAGCAGATAATGACGACTGCCACCAAGCCTGATAACCTGAGTCTGATCTTATAATCCACACAGTGGGAAGAGAAAATGAATTACTTCTTATAAGTTGTCCTCTGGCCTACATACATGTCCTGTGCCACAGGCATTCACACACACATACATACACACACACACACACACACACACACACACACACACACACACCATGCAAACATACAGCCAATAAATAAATAAATGTGATAATGTTTTAGTTAGGGTTTTACTATTTTGAACAGACACCATGACCAAGGCAACTCTTATAAGGACAACATTTCATTGGGGTGGCTTACAGGTTCAGAGGTTCAGTCCATTATCATCAAGGCAGGATCATGGCAGCATCCAGGCAGGCACAGTGCAGGAGGAGCTAAGAGTTCTACATCTTCAACTGAAGGCCACTAGGAGAAGACTGGCTTCCAGGAAGCTAGGACAGGGTCTTAAAGTCCATGCCCATAGAGACACATTTTCTCCAACAGGGCCACTCCTACTCCAACAAGGCCACACCTCCAAATAGTGCCACTCCCTGGGCCAAGTCTATGTAAACCACCAAAGATAACATTTTAAAAAATTCAAAGTATCCCATGTTCATGGATTAGAAAACAACATTGTTGAAATAACAGTACTCTCCAAAATGATCTGCTGAGTCCACAAATATTCAAAAATTACTTCAAAATGAACGAAAGTCTTAAGTCCATACACTAAAACTAGAAATCCTTTAGAAAAATATATGAATAAATTGTTATCACCATAGAAGATATAGAACAAAAAGCCTTCCAAGGGTCTGGAGAGATGGTTCAGCAGTTACTAGCACTTGCTATCCTTTCAGAGGACCTGGGTTCTATTCCCAGCACCCACAAGGTGACTCTCAACCCCTCTGGGGCCACAACACACATATACAGTGCACATACTACATACTGGCAAAATATTCATACACATAAAAATTGAAAGTAAAGGCATCATTTTAAATTGTAATAAGTGAATAAAATAAGGTGCTAGTGAGATAATTCAGCTGGTCACGCATGTAAGAAGGCCAGGCGTTATGGCCCAAACCCCATGGCTAGTTTTTGTGTCAACTTGGAGTTATCACAGAGAAAGGAGCTTCAGTTGGGGAAATGCCTCCATGAGATCTAGCTGTGAGACATTTTCTCAATTAGTGATCAAGGGCCCCTTGTGGGTGGGACCATCTCTGGGCTGGCAGTCTTGGGTTCTATAAGAGAGCAGGCTGAGCAAGCCAGGGGAAGCAAGCCAGTAAGGAATATCCCTCCATGGCTTCTGCATCAGCTCCTGCTTCCTGACCTGCTTGAGTTCCAGTCCTGACTTCCTTAGTGATGAACAGCAGTATGGAAGTGTAAGCCAAATAAACCCTTTCCTCCCCAACTTGCTTCTTGGTCATGATGTTTGTGCAGGAATAGAAACCCTGACTAAGACAGGGAGGTAGAGACCAAAACTGAGACAGAAACAGAGGCAGGAGGATTAGGGCTTGCTGGCCAATCAGCCCAGCCTACTCAGCACACTGTGGGTGCAGTGGGAAACCCTGTCTCAAAAACTAAAGTAAAGAATTGCTGAGGTGAAATGCCCAAGGCTGTCCTCAGACCTACACCTGTGTACAGACCTACACCTTCCTACAGGCTCAGAGGTAAGAATGGACTATACAAGTGCTTGACAGTGCAGTTTTGGCACGTGTAACTAACTTTGAAATCAACTTTGAAAAGAGAAGGAAGGGAGGAAAAAGAGGGAGGAATGAAGGGATGGAGGAGAAACACACACACACACACAACCAGTGAAGTTTAAAATGGTTACTATGCTACATGAAAGAGAACCAAACTTTTGCAAAACCCTGCTGTATTCTTCAAACTCGCTGGATACAAAATTAACTCAAAAATCAGCAGGGGGATGGAGAGATTTTCCTCAACCGAAGAATGAATAAAGAAAATGTGGTTCATTTACACAATGGAACACCACTCAGCCATTAAAAAGAAGGACATAATGAAGTTTGCAAGCAAGTGGATGGAAATAGAAAATATCATCCTGAGTGAAGCAACCAGACCCAAAAGGACTCATATGGTATGTACTCACTTATAACTGGAAAGAAGTGGGTATAAAGTATAGGATACTCACACTACAATCCACAGACCCAGAGAAGCTAAATAACAAAAAAGAGCTGACCAAGAAAAGCTCAGTCAGCCATTAGGGTTTCCAGGGAGGGAGGGAAGATTGAAAAGGGGAAAAAAACAATTAGACAAAACTATAACATGTCCCCAGCCAGTGCTGAGGTTGAAGCAGCTCTATTTTTTTTCTCAGTCTGCTTTATATCATTATAGGTGCATCCAAAAATATGGTCAGTTCTTAGATCAAAGACAAAATAATCAAGTGAAGTAGTAAACAAGGAGATCACACAAGACAGTAAACAAGCAGAGTAGTAAACAAACCCCGTGGTCACTGTTTCTGACATTCTTATCTGAGCCTACTTCCTTGTCCAAGCCCAGTGACAAATGCCAAATTCCTAGAAGCAGCACCAAAAGCTCTCAACAGAGAGCTCAAGAGGAGATATTTCAATCTCACTCAGAATGGAAAAATAAAATAGTCACCAGAACTGAATGGGAGAGGAGACCGGGAGGGGAGCAGAGGAGGGAACTGGGTGTAGGGAGACACCTCTAGGATAGTCAGAGACCTGGAATGGGGGAGGCTCCAGGGAGTCTATGAGGGTGACTCTAACTGAGACTCCTAGCAGTGGGGAAATGGAACCTGAAAAGGCCATCTCCTATAGCCAGGCAGGACTCCCAGTGGAGGGATAAGGACACCAAACCGCCCACAAAAACTTCAACCCAATTTTTTTTTTCTGTCTACAAGAAGTACAAGGACAAAGATGGAACAGAGTCTGAGGGAATGGCCAACCAATGACTGGCCCAACTTGAGACCCATCCCATGGGCAAGTACCAATCGCTGACACTATTAATGATGCTATGCTATGATTACAGACAGAAGTCCAGCATAACTGTCCTATGAGAGGGTCCACCCAGGAGATGATTAAAACAGATGCAGAGACCTACAGCCAAATGTTAGATGGAGCTCAGGGAATCTTGTGGAAGAGTTGCAGGAAGGACTGAGGAGTTCACAGGGAATAGAGACTCCACAAGAAGACCAACAGAGGCAACCAACCTGGACCCTTGTGGCCTCCCAGAGACTGAACCACCAACCAAAGAGCAAACGTGGGCTGGACCTAGGCTCCTCAGACATATGTAGCAGATTTGCAGGTTGGTCTTCAAGAGGGTCGACCAACATCTGGGGCAGGGGCTTACCCTGACTCTGTTAGCTGCCTGTAGCTCCTGTTCCCCTAACTGGGCTGCCTGCCTGGTCTCGGTGGGAGAGGATGTGCCTAGTCCTGCAGTGACTTAATGTGCCATGGTGGGTTGGTTCCCAGAGGAGAAGAGGAAGGGGCATGGGGGATGAGGCTGTCTTGGGAGAGGGTGACTGGAAGGAGGGGGGCTGCAACTGAAATATAAAGTGAATGAATGAATGAATGAATGAATGAATGAATGAGAAAGGAAAATACTCAGCATCACAAAGGACTAAAATTAATCCTTAAATGCAATTTGATTCTAGTCAAAATACCACAGGATTGCTCTTACAGAATCTGACAGGGTAATTGTACGGTTGGTCGGAGTGATAAATGAGTGCGCATGGCTGAGGAAATTCTGAAATTATCAGTGGAGAAGAAGGCCACACACCAGAAACTATAACGTGGTACCCAGAGGTCTGGACCACGTGATCCAGGAGAAGCGCTGCTCAGCTTCCGGTACCCAGAGATCTGGACCACGTGACCGGGGGACGTGCTGCTCAGCTTCCTCCAGCTCAAGGGTAAAGGCTTACACAGGGGACTGTATACTAGGCACAACTTCAACAGCCCGTAACAGCTACGTTTGAAATGATGACATTTTTAATTTCAAAATGGAAAACCACAATCGGGAATGAACTAAAAAACCCTGCTGTGTAAATTAAGCCGAGTGTGTTCACAGAACCCAACACTTCACTGCTCTGCGATTTGTGCTCTGAGTTACAACTGCAAAAAATCTTTTTGTTTCAAAAGGAAAGTTGGGTGTAGAGAGAAGGCTCAGCGGTTAAGAGCACTGGCTGCCCTTCTAGGAGAGCATAGTTCAATTCCCAGCACCCACATGGTGGCTTACAATCATCTAATACCTAATCATTTCTAATATCGGTCTCTCAGGGAATCTGACACCCTCTTCTGTCCTCCACGGATACGGAATGCATGCGGTGCATAGACATACAGACATGCAGACAAAACAATCCCGCACATTCAGTTTCTTGGATTTTTTAAAAAGGAAATTTGTTGGCTATTGAAAAAATGTCACCAACAGTTGGGTATGGTGGTGAACGCCTGTGTTCCCAGCACTGGGCAGGTGGAGGCAGGAGGATTAGGAGTTCAAGGACACCCTCAGCTGTACAAGTTTGAGACCACCTTAGTCTACATGGGATCTTGCCTCAAACAAGAGAAAGAAAACATACTGAAGAATAATCTGGAACTGTGGGACGTTGATCAGTAGAAGACTTCTTTTGCATGCACATGGCTCTGGGTTTGAACCCTGGCATCAAACAAAAAGTAAACACATGGGGCTGGAGAGATGGCTCAGCGGTTAAGAGCACTGACTGCTCTTCCAGAGGTCCTGAGTTCAATTCCCAGCAACCACATGATGGCTCACAGCCATCTGTAATGGGATCCGATGCCCTCTTCTGGTGTGCATGAAGACAGGGCACTCATACACATAAAATAAATAGATAATTTTTTTTAAGTAAACACCTACAGGGTGTTAAAGACTGCCAAACAGACTGAGGATTGTGGTGAAATCAAACAGAATTCAAGGCAATGAATAAGTAACAAAATCCAAAAGGCTCAAAACAGCAACACTCATGTGTAAGCGAGCACACACACATACACACACAAAGTGTATTGCAACTGTCATGTCTCAAGTCAATAAGGAAAAGAAAAAGAATGATTCAGCATTTGCTCTGAGGGTACTGACTGGTCATCTGTGACAAGAAATAAAGCTAATTTTATCAATCACAGCACACACAAATTAACCCCCAATGGATTAAAGAGTTTAGCTCTTTGCCATATTTAACAATTATTTACCAAGGAAAAACCTGACCTATACTCTCAGCACAACCAGGCCATAGGGAGAACCCTAGCGCCTCAATTCTTGTGGGGCCTAGAGTCAGCTGAGACCTGCAAGGATACCTTTTAGTATGCCATGGCCGGGGGTTCCACCCCAGCTTCCTCAGGCCAAGGCAGGGTCCTCTCCCACATCTCTACCTCTCCTCACAGCTGAGTAAGGAAGCCGAGCCCTTCCTTGGTGAGAGACAACCTCATCGGTCTCTCTACTCACCCTGAGGAAACGCGTGGCAGGAAGGGAAATTTGGAGGACAACAACAATTTAAAGTATGGGTCTTTGGCATTTGTGGGCAGATGCTGAAGAAGAAAAACCAAAGGCTCATAAGAAAGCAGAGGGAGCAGGGAGATGGCTCAGCACATAAAGGTGCCTGCCACACAGCCCAGGTGGCCTGAATATTCAATGCCTAAAATCCACAGGCAGAGGAAGAAAACCAATACCATGTAAACTGTTCCCTCCCCTCCCCTCCCCTCCCCTCCCCTCTCCTTCCTTCCCCTCCCTTTCCCTTCCCTTTCCTTGGTCCCAGTCTCTGTCTCACATCAACATACTAAATAAATAAATAAATAAATAAATAAATAAATAAATAAATACGGAAATGTACTTTAAATTTGTTAAATAAGGCAGAGTGATCCCTCAGAACACAGGGCAGAGGTTACTATGAGGACGTCACTTATCCTACGTCCCAATAACATTTTCCTCATCAACGTCAGAACCAACTAGCAGACAGAAGAGAGGCTCAGCCCCACCCACTCTGTGTGTGTGTGTGTGTGTGTGTCTGCTGTATGTCTCTGTCTCTCTATCTCTGACTACTGTTGTTCTGTCTCCCTCTGTGTTTGTCTGTCTCTGTGTGTGTGTGTGTCTGTCTAGCTGTCTGTCTGCTATCTGTCTCTATCTCTGACTCTGCTGTTCTCCTTTTGTGTCTCTGTCTCTGTGCGTTTGTCTGTCTGCCTCTGTCTTTCTATCTCTATCTCTGACTCTGTTGTTCAGTCTCTGTGTCAGTGTCTGTCTGTGTCTGTCTGTGTCTGTGTCTGTCTCTGTCTCTGTCTCATCCCTCAGACTGGGATGGCACCCCTATTCCTTCGCAATGAGGTGTGGCATGTAGCCAAGAAACCTTCCTGCAATTCTCATCAACCTCCCAACTGTTTCCACCTTAACTGGCAGGACAACCACAGCACAGAGAGCAAAGGTTGGATTGCATAACCCACCACCTAGCTATATAACTGCCTCCATTGCTATGCCAGAGAAGTTCAGGGTGAAGACAGACCAGGGGCTGAGATGGAATTTCCCTGAGGGCATATGAGAGCTCAGGAGGAAAACAGGAATTAAACAGACTCAGTGACCCAGAGAAGAATTGTGCCCCCCCCCCCAATATGGCAGGAATGGAACAGACTCCTGCGCTAAGGGTAGACAGAGAGAAGAGTAGAGATTATAGAGAATTTAGGAGTTTTTCTTCTGTGGGCCTGAAGGCAGAGCAATGGCAGCAATGACCTCAGGCCTATGGGTTGGCCAATAAGATAGAATGTCATCTGTTTGAATAATCACAAACACAGGAAAGAGTCCAAGTTCAGCTGCAGGAGGCAAGGCAGAGATAGAACATGAGTTTGGTTTCAGACTTGTGAGTTTCATTTCAGACTTGTGAGTTTATTTGGAGGTACCTGAAGAAAAACCCAAGAAATGAAAAAGGGGTGCTGGAAATTTGGTCTCTAGCCAAAAGAAGACTCTGGAATGGAAAAGTAAATTTGGGGTCATCCACTTATGAATTATTTCCAAAGCTACAAATGTGGATGAGGTGTCCTGGAAAGAGAAGTGAGGAGATAAAAGAGGCTAGAACTGAGTCTTGAAGAGCTCTGATATTTGAAGATGGGGTTAGAGAGAGACTCACACAAAAGAAGACCTAGAAAAAGAAAGTGTGTCTGGAAAACATAATGGGACAGTCTGATTGCTAGCTGGATGAAACTTGGAGTCACAATGACCTCACAGAAGCACACCTGAGTGTCTGTCTGTGAGGCCTTGTCCAGACAGGTTTGACTGAAGAGGGAAGAGCAGCCCTGAATGTGGGCAGCACCATCCATGCACTGAAGTCCTGGCCTGAATAAAATGAGGAAAGTGAGCTGAGAACCAGAACTGATCTCTGTGTTTCTCCGACCGCTCACGGAATGTGAGCAGCTGCCTCTCACACCTGCTGCTATGTCTTCCCTGCCATGATGGACTGTATCCTTAAACTGTTACCTCACTCAGGCAGCAATAATACCCAGAGTGTGGCGTCCGGGGGGCCAAGGCCAAAGCAGAAGAACACACC